>VYZT01050268.1:322-20768 GCA_013400735.1 Pomatostomus ruficeps | reverse complement strand
CACCAAAACCATTTTTTGACATACTGAGTTACATGAGCCACTCAGTCAAGAGAGCAGAATTCTCCATTGAACCCTTGGTGTAAAATTTAAAAGCATCAGCCTGGTTACAAATGTGTTTATACGCAAACTGAGCCTCTCCCTAGAGAAATGCCAGGTATCTGGCAGGTGCTGCAGAGCAAGCTAATGGTAGTTTTTAACCTGGTAATATCCAAAATGAAAGCAAAGAATGCCATAGGAGGTAACCTTCTATATGAGATGGCACATGTGTGAAAGATCACTATGTTTAAAGCAACCCAGCAGTAATGTCAGCAAAAGGAAGAGCAGGTGTCATAAAAATGAAAAACACCACAGTAAAAACCAAGCTTGAGATGAACTAAAGCACATTCTGCTGGCCAGAAAAATACCAGACCCTTACTTGGGACGTAAATGAAATAGAACAGGCTGTCCAACATTTTTCTGTACTTAAAAAACCACATGAAATCCCAAAGAGTTCTGGAAAATTCTGGACAAATCTGTTCACTGCTTGTGAAGAAAATGGCATGAAGAGGGAAAATAGTCATCCTGTTGCTGGAGGTGGTGTAGACCTTCATCCCAAATAACTTGAAAAGCTGGATGGAGTTACTGAAACAACAGTTGCCCAGCACAGATATGCTTGGAGTGCATGGGTTCATTTGGTGCCTGAGGTTTGCTGAGATGGATCTAACTGAAAGGAGGCTTGTTTGTTGCACAGAGCTGAAAGCCCAGCATTTCCTACCTAATTCTTCTAACAAAGAGCCAGAAATGTCTTCATTTTAAAACGTGCATTCTCTCATATTAACGAATATGCTGCATAAAACAAAGACCATTTCTCTTGCCAGTGACTTCAAAGGACTTAGATCCTAAGTCTCTAGTGAAAATGCACTTATGGCTAAAATGATTGAAATTCAATGCCAAGGCTGCTCCAAAGCTATTTTCTGTGCTCCTCCTCCTAAATTCTACCTTTTTGGTTACACTTTATCAAAGCCCTTGGGGTAACTGTAGTATAGCCTATATCATGCTTGTCCTGACATTACATTAAAATGAACAGTGCAGTATGAAACTATCAGCACTGCATGCAAGTGCTGCAACCTTGCTTAGGAAAAATATTTGTGATTTCTGAAAAGTGCTGTATTGTACTGTTTGACTTGGCTTTCCTTGATAGAAACGTTAGGAAAGCCGGTATTTTAATACTGTGTATTGTTATCAGATTTTAAAAAAATGAATTATTATGCTGAAGATTTTCTTTTTTTCCAAAAAGATAACATCCCACAGTGCTGACAGGCTTTTTTCTCTAATGATATATGAATTGGAGCTAACAGGGGAGACAATAACTGCAGGCCTTTTGATTAATCTATTTTCTTTGGTCCTCTCTTTAAAATGATAGATTGGTCCATGAGGACAGTTTGCCATAGATATTTGCAATAGAAGTCTTAGCTCCAAACAAAATAAGGAACCCAGGTTTGTTTAATATATTGTAGACATCTGGTCCATTTTCACTAGGAAATTAGCATAGAGTTGTCATCTAAGTATTGTCATATGTGAAAAGCTGAAAAAAGAGTCCAGGTGTATCTGATGACACAGGGGTAGAAGAGAAAAAAATTCCTGTAACATTATTTAAAAGAAGAATGTATTTTAGCTCTACAATTTAACTTCGGTGATTCAAATCTACCTGGATGCAAAAAGAAAATAAGAAAGGACAGAAACATCCCTTTCAAGTCATGACATGCTTATGATAAGTCTTTCATAACATCTCAGTTGCATTAATTTTGTCTGTTTAGAGTCAATGACTTGCCTCACTTTTTAAAAATAAAGACGAGCTATAGAACAAATTGTAGTGGATAGACAACAGCTGTACAATCTGTGCCTGTGATGGTGATAAAGTTAAACCAGACTCTACTCAGAACAAAGTATTACAATTTCCATGCCTAACTCAGACCTGCCAAATGATTTGCTGCAAAATGCTATAATTTATAAAGCCTCTTTGCTAAATAATGTTATTTCAAATAAATTGAAATAACAGTGAAATGCCTTTAAAAAATGACTGTAGAAGTCATGGCAATAATGATAAGTGTAGTTCATAGAATGGACTCAGCAACTTGTTTAAATGTTGGCTGTCTCTACCCTTCTCCAACAGCACAACCTCCAGCATATAACACAATGCAAGGTGTATTTAATTACCTCTGTGCGCTGCGGTCTTAGCAAACACACAAATGGACCGAGTATGGGGAGAGAGGAAACGAGACACTGGTCTGGGGCAACAGGCAGCAAATGTGCAGCCTGATGGCTGAGGTGTGCTACACAAACAAACCAGAGAGAGGGGTTGCAGGCTTCAGGGAGGATTTTTGATTTCTTATTGCAAAATGGATGAAGACAACCCTTCTGTGATGGCAGGAGTGGATTATCACTCAACCAGTAGCTTTAATTTAGCAAGCCAGAGATGCTGAGCTGGTGTTAATGGAGGGCCAAACATTTTTAGACTTTGAAGATAAGTTAGCTATGGAGTTACTGAATTAAATCACCAAGGCAGAGATCCATGTCTCTTATGTTAAACATCTGGGTGTTTACGTTGGAAGGCTTCCTATGAAAGGGGAAATAGACGCCTCCTGAGACAAGTTATGTTGATCAGTGTCTCTCATCCTTCACTATCCAGGAAACATCTGAATGAAGCACTATGACTTACAAAAGCTGCATCTAGATCACTGAGTTTGACTCTTTCTTTTTTTGTTGCCCATTCGACACTTACAGAGGTGTGAGATTGTAAGGAAATTACTACTTACTCTTTTTTATGCATGCTGTAAATATGGTGTATGGTATTTACCAAGAGATTCAAACCCACTCTGTCCTTTGCTGTAGCAAATCTCTTCAAAAGGACAAAATAAAATGTCACATCACATTACTTCTTTTTAAACCATTCACAAATTGTTTTGATCAACCTCAACATGCGTTTTTAGGGGAATACAATAATTGGTTATAAAAGATACCCTGTACTAGTGGCAGTGCCATTGTAACCTGTATTTTGCTAGGAAAATATATATTTACACTGAATCTTTAGACTGAGGAGCCCCTTTTATGGCCCACTTTGGACCTTGACACATAGGGGCTGATAAAAGTAAATCTCCTTTTTACTGCTTTGGAGCTACAGACCCGACAGGAGAAAGGGATATAACTGTAGTGGACAACTGTGGCTAAGGCAGATTTTGCTTACAATAGAAAAGTTTATTTCTGGCTTGTTTCCTTTTATTTCTTAAGGCCTTATCTTTCTACACTGTTATTTTTTCTGGTTTACTTGCAAGTGTGTTGGGCCATTTAGATGACAGAAAACCACACACATTACCACGAAATGCAGGCATTTAAGTGGTGACATCCATAGCATTTCTCTACTGCTTTCTGGATGTTAATGTGGCTATTCTGAGTCATCTAGGCTTTCTTTAGAGGGTAGGAAGGTAGTCTCTACAGTACTGTAGAGAAGCGGTAGTGCTGTAGAGAAAATTTCAAGGGAAAAATCATCCCACGTAATTTTTGGTGTCTCTTCTGAGAGTTTTGCCAAAAAATATCCTTAAAGAGGAGGCAACAAAAGAGACTGAGTTCCTAGCTCTTTCTTTTTGAATGAAATCTGTCTTCCTATGACTGAGATTGAAAATGAAAAAAATCTAAGTTGTTAGAAGAAATGGAAAAAAAGAAAAGATATGGCAGCAGTATAATTCTGCCTGAAGGTAAGATACGTGTTGCAATGTGCACTGAATTTTTCACTGAATTAATTTGCATGAATATTGCACAGGGAAATGTGTATGTGCTGTGCCTTTAAATGTAGATACTTCCCAGAACGTTATTTGCATGTTCACGAATTATGTATTCCTATTGTACCGTGTATTGAAAAACAAAAATAAATTCAGTTGCTACAAGGGAGGAGGGTCTTTTTAATCTTTAATTAAAAATTAAATAGAAGTGTTCTTTGATGATGTCAATCTCAACTTCATTAATGACCAGATCATACCCTAATCCAGTATCTTTGGCAGACCAGGATTTACTGACTAATTAAACAAAAACAGTCAGTACTGATATATGAGAACAGTCATGCAACTCTAATTAAAGTTGTAACAAATTGGTTTTTAGTCATTTCAGGCTTTCAATGGCAACCCAAATCGCACTTTTGCAAAAATCCAATTTTAGTCAATCTTATTGAAGGAAGCCAAAAATTGGGCTCTTTTACACCTACATATGCACTGACACACTCTATGAAATCTGTTTTGACAGCTTCCTATAATATTTAGCCAACAACGACAGGCAAGCTAAAGAATCAATAACTAAACCTTTGGTGCATGTTGCAATCAAGAGCAATTATTTACATGTCATGTTGAGTCATTTGGATGGTGAAGTATTTTTCAGACCCATCATTTAACCAGACAACTGTATATATGAGCTTTCAATTGGTTCCCTGGTCCCTTGGGACTTCAGTTGAATTATTCTGATGTGAATATTCATGAGGTTTGACGGTGGTGTTTACCACTTCATTACGGCAAAGATTTAAGAGTTGTTCTACAGTTCCTGGAAGGGAGTAGCCATGACATTTGGGAAACAAATAGCTACGGTTACACCACCTGCACAGCTCGTATGTGGAGAAGCTGCAGCTGCTCCAAGACAGCCCTGTGCATCTGTGCACAGTGGGGTGATTGGATTTATATGGAAAAAGCAATGCTTTGTACTGGATCCAAAAGCCAATGGTTGTAGGGAATCCCACAGATTACCAAGTCTGCCTGTTGGGCACCCACCTAGGACGAGTCATACAATGTATGATTTCAAAGCTCACCAGGCTGTGCCTCGTGGGCCAGGCTGATGGAATGCAGACCCCTGAGGTTGACTCTGATGCCCCAGATGCTCACTGCTGTCAGCTCTCACTCAGCTGCACTTCTCACTGGATGGCACTTTTCAACATAAAGTACCTCAAATTGAGCAAATAAAGGCTGAGGCAAGGAAAATCTCCAGGGACCTTTGAAATATCTGGATGTCTCATTTTACTGATCATTAAATGGTCAAATTCTTGTCCCATTTATCTAACCCACAGCTATAGATACCTTAATGACAGAGTGCAGAAAACTTTGATCATAGAATTCAACAAGTCCCAGTGATATTTTTTGTGCTCTTTTTCACAAATGCAGCTGTTATTTTACAGGCTTCCCATGAGGCAGAGAGACAGTGTATTCCAAGAATGGAAGAACTGAGTGCTTAGCACCTCTTCTGTGATTTAAACTGGATTAAAGTCTGAACTCCTGAGCTGAAAAATATTTGCATTATTATATAGTGACTGTATACTGTGGAAGTTGCATGACAGTACAAAAGTGGATTGTGACTGTTATCAGTTATCAGTTCAATTTTTGCATTGGCCATGTTAAGAGGTTCAAGAGCATCTTTGAAGTTTAGGAATTCATGACTCAAATGGTGTTTTGCCTTTGCCAGTTTAGTGGCTAACAGTGGAACATAGATTTACTTACCTCTGGAAAATTGTGCCTGTGTTAGCCCCGCAGTGGACCGGGGTTTACAGAAAAACTTGTATAGCATTGGTGATATTGGCTGACACATGCACTGTGCTACTGTTAAACTAGCTTGAAAATTTAAGGTGCCTCACTCTGAGTTTCCCAGACGTAAGGATTTCAGTCTTACCAGCAATTTTGGAAAATCTTGGATAAATTTTCTTCTAACTGTGGTACCAATACCTTGATAGTACTTAAAATTCTTTAAAACAGGAAAAGACATTATTAGCCAAGGAACTGACAAGCCTGATCAATTGGCACGAAGGTCTGGAGGTGGGAGTTAGCATTGCTGCTACATCTGCCTTCAATGGCACATAAACCAGCTTCTATCAGTGAAAACACTTCTTAGCATCTCTCCTTTCCTTTTCTAAATGAAATCTCCTGAACATTTAAAAAAACCAATGAAACAAAAAAAAAGCAAAAAAACCCCCAATAACCACCACCAACAGGCAGGTTGGCTCATAAAGGCAGATAAAGGCATCTCTAAACAGCACAGTGTTTCAAGGAGCAATGTTTCTTTCATGCTCCTTAAATCAGAAAAAGGACACTGAGGGCACTTCCTTACAGTCAGGATGGTACAGGATTCAGTTGTCTGCAAACTAGAAGGTCAGGAAACTCAAGTGCAAAGCCTGTGGAGCCTCCCCAATTGAAAGCCTATTAATAATAAAAGAGATTATTCACTGCTATCAAATATAATTACAGGCATCAAACACCCTGGAGCTGAAAGACCATTTATTTAACATACAGAATAAGCAGATGTAGTTGTGTGATGTGTCTCTCTGCAGCATCTTAACACAAGGCTTCAGGTGGCAAAATAAACCACATTACTAGAGCGATAATAGTGATTACACACAGGGATTTTATGTGGCACAGTATGCTCAAGAAAAAAAATGACCATCTTACTTTTGTGTAATTTTAATGCATTTCAATGAGTATTTTATCTGTCTGGCCAAACATTTTATGTCTGCAACTTCAGGTCTAGGGACTGAAGTACTCTGAAATTCATTTTAATGATTCCTTGTGTACTCATTGAATGAATCACACAAGCACCTGGACTGTGATTTGTGTTTCTTAATATGGAAGTTAAGCTATGGCTACAGCCCAGTGCCTGGGTCTGAACACAGTTATCAATGGATTTAACTGAAAGATTACTACTGACAGGTTTGAGGCAGATCTTTTGTATTGGAGGAATATTGCCATAGCTAAACTACAGTACCAACACAGACGGAAAAAACATGGTTCACAGAGTGTGTCTATTTCTGTCAAATATTTTATCTGACTGGTTCAATCTTAGGTCTTGGCATCCTCACCACCTACACTAAACATCTATTACTTCATTATTGAGTAAACAAACTCGTTCCCTCCAGGAGAAATCTTGTGTATAGCGAAAAGTTCAATCCCAGCACTACTCTTCAGATGTGAGGAGGAGAAGAATTAGTAAGATATGACCTCTTTCAATCTTCTAATACCTCCAACCCCCATTTACAAGGGGGAAGCATATAGGTATAGAGGTATACCTATTTCTTGCCCCACCTGTGCCACCTTTTGGCCCATCCTTGCCTTGAGTATATGTTCACAACCAAAGTGTGCTCAGACTGTGCCCTGGCCTGGGGGGAGGCAGAGGAAGGACAGACTCAGATGAAAGTGCCTGGGATCCCCTTGGCAAGACATAAGTTACCCAGGCCTCATTAAACTGCCAGGCCTCTTTCCTATGCTTCCGCTCTCACTGTCACTGGTCTCCCAGATATAGATACACAAAAAGCTTGACAAGCAGCACAGAAAGGCAGAAAACACATGTGACAGTTTAATGGCTTTGAGATAAAAACATGCCAGTGTTTATATTTGCAGAAGCAAGGCAGCACATCTTTAAATGACATAATGGGCTTCATTTGTTAGGGCAATTGATTAAAGGTCTCCCATAATTTGTACACTAACAAAAGCTTCATCAGTCACTGAAGAAAATTATTATTGTTATTATTATTACTATTATGCATTTATACTGCAGTCAGTCCTAAGATTTCCAGGCAAGGAGTGACAACTACATAAGAAGTAAAAAGAATAAAATAAAACAACTTTAATTGCACATGTCTGAATGTCTGAGTCACAAATAGCTTAAAATTGAGGTAAGTCCCTACATTTCTTCTGCCAGTTGCACCCTTATGCACATATCTGAATATATATATTAACTTATATATGTCAGAGTTCCACTATTAGTGAGAGTAAGAGTAGAACCTTTTTTCAGGATTAGATATATGTCATAATTATCTTGTTTGCCTGAAATACATGTGTATTGTTATAATAATTGACTATTTCCAAAGCTAAAACTTCTAGCTAAACTAAAGGGTAAATGTGGGACACACATAAGTACACAATATCTAACTATTAATTTTGTATGAACTTTATGAAGTGCTGCAGAAAACCTTTATCAGTTCCTTTAGCAGTTTTAGGTATTAAAAATCATAAAAGCTAAAATAAAATCTGACTTTTTTTGGAAAAAACTTCATGTGAGAATATTAACATCATATTTTTTTCATTTTGACTTATACAGTCAATTTTTCCCAACACCTCTTTGTAGCAGCTGGCAGTTGTCCTTGTGCTGTGTTTCTTTTCCATCAGTTTTATTTTTTCTGCCTCCTGTGGGTTTTTAGGAACTGCAGCATGCAGGGATGATGCAACGACTATGACAATTACACCAACATAAGCAAAGAATAGTAGAGGGCATTGGATAAGAAAAGATATTTTTAGGGATCTGAAAAGGCCAAAACCACTGCTAAGCATTCAGGTTAAAGGCATTCCATAAATGCAAGTGAGCAGCTAAAAGTTTGGCCTTCTCCAGCAGAACTGATAGGAGCCCAAAGCAAGGTGAATGAAATGGCAAATAAATAAAGAAATCAGAAATTTTAGGTTGTGATATTCTCCAAGAATTTTAAAGCAAGTGAACAGATTAGGACATTCCATTTCCTTAGGAACTTGGACATATTTTTTCTGAGTTAAAGGTTAGTAACTGTGTGAATAAACATATATCCTTCAAGGGAAATGAAATTTAAAAATCCAGGTCCTTTTTTGACAACAGCAGTGCTACTGACTCCAGGAGGCTCATTCTGAGTTGCATGGGCTGAAGATTTGGGCCAAATTTAGGGTAACTTTTGAATTAAGAGATATTAACTCAACAATCAAAACGTCCAGAGAAAAACAGAGAAAGGAAAGTGGTGTAAGAAAGGGATAAAGAAGTAAACATAAAGAAATTCCTGCAAGAGGCCAAGGATAGAATACAGCACCAGAAACAGGGGACTAGGTCAGGCAATAAGCACTTGGTTAGAAAACTAGAAACAGGACCAAGCTTCGTAATCCCACCTGCTGTGATAGACTACATTCCTGGCCCTGCTTTCCCTCATCTCCACTTCGAATCATTCTACATTCAAGAAAAGACTGATGAAGTCCAAGTCAGGTTCATCTCAAATACACACAGCGATTCCTCAACATCAGGCAGAATTATTCAGTACAGAGTGAGCTTCCTACCTCAAACTTAGCATTTATACCAGTAAAGGAAGCAACACAGATGAGTGTCCAAATTGCAACTGTTTCACTAAGTATGAAAGGCAGGAGAAGATTAAAAACAAGTAAGGTGGGCGTTTGTCTAAAGATATGGGTAGGAGGTGAACAGACTGAGAAAAATTAGAGATTAACTCCTAACCCATGATGTGGACAACATCAAGATCTCCAAAAGAGAAATTAGAACTGTGAAGGAAAATCTGAGGTAAGCCAGGGCTGTAGCAGAGTAGGAAGAATAGAAGGAACAGCTATAGGAAGTCACTGCACAGAGGCTGCACCCTGTGTAACAGAAGCCTGTGGGAGTTGATGGATTGCACTTCACAGCCACCAAGAAAGAGGAAATCTGGAGTCTAGCATCAGAAAAAAATATTGAACTGAATCTCCATGCCTGTGATAGGTACATATTTGGAAGAATGAGACCCAGAGCAGGGGCACATCCAGTGTTAGTTCTATTGGGTTGTACAGAAAGCACAGGGTCTTGGCTTCTAAGGCATTAACATTGAAAAAAGTAATACAGTATAATTATTGCAAAACTGTAATTGAAAGCCCAAGAGAGTTATCTCTTTTACATAATGTGTCTGTTTTCTGGTGAATTCTCTAGAAAGATTTTCTCAATTAGCTCTAAGAAACAAATATTCAAGGAGAGAAGAAAATGTGTTCTTAGTGAATTAGTCTGATTAATTAAATTTACAATCTATTTCTTTTAGTGCATGCTTTCAAACAATTGCATTTTTGATGAAAAATTGTGCTTTGCTGTTGAGTGTGGAAAAGGGGATCTAATAGAAACAACACACATGCTGCATGTTTATGCAAATATTCTGGTTGCATATGTACACACATATTGTTCATTGTCATTTCACTAAAGTTATTGGTTTTACTCTGTGAATTAGAGTCCCTGAAATCATCTTGTAGCTGCTGAGACTCAGAATAAAATGGTTGTTGTCCCTGGAGACACTTTTTTCAGGAACATAACAATGAAATATATAATATGTAAGAAATCAGGCAGTACAGTTTGCTTGGGATATATAGAGCACAGTCCAGCTACTGAAAATTTGAGAAAAACTCTTATAAACTTTGTTGAATTAGAGTATTTAATAAAGCAATTTTTATTGGCATCACTTGATACTGAAACTTTTGGATCAATGGGAGGAAGCATTGCCCATGTTGTGCACAGCCCAGAGCTCTCACCCAGGCAGTCCCATGCTGCTCCAGCTGGGAGCAGAGTCATGCACAGGCACAGGGCTCAGGGTTTGTGTGCTCAGAGTAAAGGTAAAAGCCCAGCTGTTCTGCTTGGCATTTACTCCTGATAATTCCTGGGAAATCTGCCAGGTTTATGCTTAGGCGGCACAGGCTTTTCCACAGAGACCGTGGGGAAAATCAGTCCTCTCTGAGTAAAACACGGGCAAATCCACAAGGGAATCCTGAGAAGGAAAACTCAGATTTTGCATCATCTTCCTTAGAGCAAAGGTGGTTCAAGGCTCATTCTGTATTGCAGTCAGAAAAAAGAATATTAGCTGTTTCTTTTTTTTAAAATAATCCTTTTAGTTTTTATTAATGTATGCTTCCAATGAAAAGTTTGAAGTAACATCTTTTTGCTCTAAAGAATTCCTGGAAATCGCTCAGCATTAGTAGTGCTAGGAAGATTTACCAGGAGAATAAAGAGCCTGGGTTAGCTAATGATACACCAGGAGCCCATTATGGGCTCTGCTTCCCAGGTTAGGAGCTAACAGATGTGCTGTATGCCCCTTCCAGCCTGTAGGGTTCCCTTCCCATGGGAACCAAGTTTGGAAGGGTGATGATAATTTTGCAAATATCTGTGTCTCATCACAACACACGGTCTTGAAATGCATTTTTTAATCAAGGATCTGGAAAGTTTTCCCAAGTCCTGCTGTGCAGACAAAACTTCCAGCAGCTACTGGCTCAGGCACAGAGGCCCCACATTGTTGCCTGTGTTCCCAAGGTGGATTTCCTCTTATCTGCCCTGCACCTTCACTTGCCCATGTCAAAGCTTCCAGTGTAAAAATTCCAAGCACACACAAGCACATCTCCACATACACACCTGCAAATATCTCTCATGCCTTATTTTCATGAATATTTCTGTGAATGAAACCTCACTGCAGCAAACATTCACAGAAAGTAAACAGAAGCAGTCATAGACACTGTCTGAGTGAACTTTCTGATGGTAAAGAAAACTTTAACCAGCACTGTTTATCTCTTTACTCTAAGGTCCTTGGAATCTATAAGAGTTTTCTTCCTACATAGACTGTTGAATTTGACCCATAACTCTCCTTCCAAAAGTCCCAGATTAATCCAAAACTCTAAACCAAATTATTTTAGCCTATATCATTAAATTTTCTAAAGATGTCACTTTGCAGAAGAAGAAAAAAGTCTTTTAAAAGATACTTCCGAAAGGTTAAAATTTACATAAGTCTAGCATTATTATCGTTATTAATACCTACAACATACCCCTCAAAAGCTTCAAGGTGCTTCAAAGAATTAAATTATACTGACTTTCAAGGAAGTACGAAAAGTCCTGTCATCTACATGATCTGAAATAAGCTTTTTCAAATCCATTAGAAACATTCAGATGGAAACATTTTTGCCCTACCACATCACAGAGAAGAAGAATTCATCTTTTTTATTGACCTTCAGCTTCTCTGCCTATGCTTTGGAGAAGCCCAAGTTAACTGTACTCATCCCTGTTCCCTTTTTCTCATCCTCCCCTCAGAGATGACATTCCAGCTAAGCTGCATCGAGTGAGGACATTCATGGTGCATGGTCTGGTGTCCTACTTTCTAGGAACAGGTCAAGCATAGACTTGTTGAAGTTGTTCAGCAACACTTGGTGCCTCATGGCATCTGATAGGCAATCTTTGACCTCTTAGTTTTCCCCATCTTCTCATTTTCAGAGGGTGGTTGAGGACAGATTTTCTTTTTGTTTTCATGACTGGATTTTTAAAAACATATCATTTCCTGATGTCTAAATTCTGAATTTAGTTAGATTTTTGATCTAGTATAATGCTGTTAAAAAGGATCAAGCTGAAAGGGATCACCAGCAGGATCATTCAGTGAATGAAGGTGGAATAAAACCTGTGGGAGAACAGAAGGATCTGGCTTCTTTGAATAAATAAATACCTTAAATGCAATGTTGAAAGCTATCCATGGTATCACACAAACCTATCAGTTAGGTGAGCTGAACTCTGTGGAACCAACAAACATGTTTAACCAAATTGTAGTTTATGCAAATCACTTTACATACCTTTGAACTTAACTCCCATTTATTCTTTACCCTGGTTTATAATGAATTTTATTTCTCTCCTTAATTATTTGCTTTTGTTTGGTTTTATTCTGTATCATGGCATGATCTCTGCTGTAGGAGGAGCAAATTCCACATCAGACAGCTATTCCAAACAGAAAAAACCCTAACCTAGATAAACAAGTCTCTAATCTGGAGGCATATGAAAGTTCTCCAGACCAGGTCTGCTCCCTGCTTGGGGTTCATTTTGCTTTCTGGTTCTCATATATAGAGGCCTCCTTGGGAAAATCAGACAGACTGTGTCTGCTTTGAATTTATCAGGCGAACACAACACACAGAAAATAGGAGTATTTAGACTCTGAGCTGCTGGTGAATGCTCAGAACTCCCCACTGTCCCAATGACTGTAGAGCTAGTTGGCACATCTTCAATAAAAAATTACATCAGTAATTTTGCTCTGGAATGATGCTCTGGAAACTCAATTGAGGCATAGGAATGACAAGAAAATAAGCAAATGCACAGTGAAAGCTTTGGCAAAAATTCTCTACTTCATTTCAAACGTAATAGCATTCCTGGTCTCTAATTTCTATTTTATTTTTAGTGACAAATGAATTACTAGTACAGATCCTCATAATCTATTTCTTTCCATTTCTCAGACTCTTTTGGGGAGTGGTATAATTTTAGACTGTAAAAATATATGCCATCTGTTTTATATATAATTGAGCCACTCATACTCACATTTTTTGGATGTAAAGCCATGCTTTAGGCTGAGCTGGAAAAAGGCTGTGAGAAGTTCCACATTGTTGAGAGCAAAGCTGCCTCCACTTCATTGCCTCTCTAGGCATGCCCCCCTGCTGGCCTTGGTTTTGGCTCACCTATAGTGTCACCTTGCATGAGAGATGACACAGAGTCAGAAGGGACATCCACACTGCCCATAGGAATTACTGTGGTGTTAAGACAGGCACTTAAAGAAGCCCCTTTTTTTGGCTACCAGCCAATGTATAAGATTAAGCATTTGAGCAGAAGTGCTGATTTTATTATTCCCAAAGTGCTACAGAGCAGAGGGGAAGGTAATACTGTCTTGATTTGTTTCTGCCGCTTTAATTCATGGTCAATAAACTGGTCTGTATGATCAGCAGGTCAATAAGTTCAGTATTTGAGACTGGTAAGAATTGTGACATACAGGATGAAATGGAGAATTTGGAAGAGCCACCTACTCATTTTTTTTCCCTGCCGACCTCTATTTGCTTAACTCACTGTGAAAGTCCTTCTTGCTTATGGGTGACAGTGCAGCTGTGTCATGTACTGGTTTGGATTTACATCTCTGGCTCAGTACCCCCTGGAACAGCAGTGGGAGCCATTCCCTGAGTAAAGTGACCGCTCCCTAAATGTGTTTGCCTGAACACCTGGACAAGAATCCCAAAAGATCCCAAAGAAATTTGCTTTTCCTCAGCAGATACCCTAATGATGTTCCTTGCTGTGCTACTGTCAGTAACAAAGGACAAAGCTGTGAAGTTTGGATCTTGTTGCCATTTTGATCCCAGATATTACAGCAAGAGAGTCAACAAATCAAGAATGAACAGCACAGTCAAAACAGTGAGCAAATGGCTGAGTGTTAGAAATTAATGAAATACAGTTGGCTGCCATTGACATTGGGCAAACACAGGCTGAAGGCTTTCGGCACAGCAAATACTATATTTGCTCTAAATGGGTTTACGGCAATAATTGAAACACAATATGCAATTAAAGCATATTTACTGCATCCTCTAGAAACTTGTGAAGCTGATGAGAAACACATTCATTCAGCAAACCTATCTTGCTCTGTTTGCATTGCTAGCTGGATTGGCAGAGACACAGATGGGAAAACTGCTCTGAAGAAAACAGTTCTGCCACTGAGAAATGTATATTCCATCATCCTAAAATGCCAACTAACGCAATCACCAGAACAAGATCCAATGAAACATCACACTGATACTGGCTTCACACAGGTTTGTACATCTGCTGCCAATCTGTTGTCCATTTATGCCCTGTTTATGGCCCAAGGAGCAATTTCTGTGTGCAGACTTTACTCTCAAGACAACTGCTTTGGAGAATGGCAATCTAAGGGTGCACATTACCTGACACAGGGTTTTTTGCCTTATATTCTGCTCAGAAACAATATAATTCAAGGCACTGGAAAGATAGCTACTGACATTAATGTGCTTTAGATCAAACCCTAGCCAGTCCACATACTGTCTGGTTGCTGGCAAATAATGGGAAGGATCCTGCCATTGTTTTTAGAATTTGTAATACTCTGTCTTCACATTCTCTCCCGCCTTTGCGTCTTCATTTCCAGTCAGTGATCATGCACCTCATCTTAATGGCTGGAATGTATTTAAAAAGTTGACTTGAAGTTGGAGTGTTCACATCTGCTGAGAATGAGCGCAAGGTGATTTCTGTGGACATTTGTGACAGATCCCTGACCATTACAGGCATGCATTTCTCACCTAACCAGGAATAGACACAGCTGTCATTTTGCCAGGTAGCAATAATCAATAAGGAAGATAACTGAGAAAATTTAAAGCTGCTCATGGCTCCTGAGGTATATGAAGCCTGAAACAGAGAAACTTCTTGGTTAGTGCAGTGCTTTCTGTTCTGCTTCTCTCTAGCACTATTTTTCAGGAACCTGGCAAAAGGTCTTTGTGAAGCAACAGAACTTCTTTCCTACATGTCCATCCCATGTACCTCCCAGGCCTCAGTCACTACCAAGGATAGGAGCTGAGGTGAGAAGGCATCATAGAACATTTAACGTGCAAGGCCACCACATGTCTGACAGACAGCATGTCAAAAACTCCTCTAGTGGAAGATTCCCCAACATAAATTCTTGGATGATGGATTTATTTATTTCATCACTTCCCATCATTGTCCTCAGTCAATTACAGACTGAGTAATGATTTAATTGACCTCTGAACAAGCCAATGTGGCAAGTCCTGCCTCTTATCAAGTTACATTGCAACACAAAGGAACAGGGAAAGGTCGCCTCCACGCTGCTGGACAACTTGGATGCAGAGACACATCCATAAGTTCTATAGCTTTAGGGACAAGTTCCATTATGCAACATCTCCACTAAGCACAGCCCCATTAGTTGCTAAGTAAAATGAACAGCAGATAAAACACTTACATAAACCTATTTGTCCTTCAACTCTTGCACAAAATTCCTCCCAGTGTAACACTAGACTGAGCACTAACAATGAATATCATTAATTAAATTGTCTTTTAATGGCTCAGGAGGTGGACTCTGTAAAAAGAAGGAAAGAGACAGAAACTTGGATTTAGAGAATAAGGATGAATTTAGACAAGAAGGATGGATTTCACTTTATTTTAACCATTTGAAAAAAGAGCATCTGGGCTAAGCTCATTATTTGTGCTTCGATCAGCCCTTTTCAAACAAAGGAGAGAAGCAGATGCTTACAGAGGATAAAGTCACATTATCTTATGTGAGAAGTGATTTTGAAACACTTAAACATGACAAGACAAGGATAGAGTATATGAAGAACCATACAGAGATCAAGGAACTGTAGTTTTGGCCTTCACAGAAACCCAAACGTGAACAGAATAACTTCTCAAGTCTCCCACCTTCCTCATAGTCTTGCTGCTAGAATTCAAAGACGAATCCAGCAGCTGCGGATATTACAGGCAGTTGACTGAAAGGTGGAACTCATAAAGCACACTTCTTTAACCTGAAGAAACAGCTCACCTAGACACTTATCCCTGAAAGCTAGGAGGATCTCTAAGCAGAACTAAAAAATGAGTGTAACGCGGCAGAACAGAAACCACAGCATTGCACTATGGTCCAGGAAAGGAAAGATCCTTTGGAGTTTGGGCCTCATGCAGTTACGATTCATAAAATTGCCTCTGACTTATTTTCCTGAGCTTCACACATGTTCACTAAAAATATCACTTATTCAACCTCTCCTGTCAAATGGTGTGATGTTATCTAAAATCAATTAATTCTTTCTAGGACTTGAGTGCATTTTTTACATCACCTGTGAAGCTTTTTGGACACAAGAATGCCACTGACATCATAATCTGTGGCCAATTCATGAAGTGGTGGGCTGAGAAACATTACAGAATGTGAAATGAAAAATTTAGTTAATAAGGAAGAGGTCAGACTATATGATAGGAATTAACAGATCATCAAAAATGCATAGGTATGTGATGATTTCAATACAAAAATCACAATGTGATTTTTACTTGAAAACCGTGATTCTATGGTTATTTGAGAAAAGAAATCATAAGAAGTCTTTACACCTAGTGCATCTTCCTGCCCTTCCTTCCCTTCCTGATACAGGGAGGGTGAACACACTATTTAAACTCATTTTCCATTAGCACATCTCACTAGGTAGTTGCTTATTCACAAATACAGCAGCCTGATGGGACTAGTGAAACCACTGTCTGGCAAAAATACTGAGAGCATAACAAGAGAAGACAATCTAAAAGATAACTAAGAAGCAGTAGAAGAATAACCAGGAGTCTGTATTGATCCTGCTATGGGTCTGAAACAGCATTTTCACTCTATGTAGGAAATACTCTGTTGCTTGTTTGTACCCTTTATGCCTTAGCATAAGATCTTTTGAAGCAGGAAATAAAAAGCATTTCTGCTTACATTAATAGATCTGCCTAGTGGGAGGCAGGAAAAAGGTCAAAATCTCTTATGTGGTCCAGTCAGTAGAGGTGTAAACATGGCTCCGTCCTAAGTTAATGTTAGTGTTAAGAAAAAAACGTCTCTCATAGACTTTTTTTTACAGATTTGTGTTGTGAAACATGACTTTTGAAACAAATTTGAAAGGGTTCAAGAGAAAGAATTCATGGAAAAGAAGGAGCTCAGGCAATAGGATCCTTAGGTTAATCAAATTCCTCCTTAAAAAAACCTGACAGAAATGTACATCTTCCTAACTAACTGGGATGGAAGTTTGTAATCTCCCTTCATCTCATCCATACCTCAAACTCCATAATGGACCTAAAAACTCCTATAAATTATATTGATACCAAGTCTACTACTCTTTAAAGCATTATGCCATTTACAAAGCAATGTGTTTCAACAAAAGAAGTCAGTTTGGAAAATAAATGGGGAAAGGATTTTATTCACTTCTTTGAAAGAGTCTTTTCAGGATTCCTCACTTTCATTTTCCCAGAGGAATTGGATGACTCCTCTGATCTCATCAGAGACATGGGTAATAACAAAGCTCTCCTCAGGTTGCCCTACTGAAAGAGGAATGCCTAGAGGTAGAAATGGAGGGTTAGAACTTGCAGCTCCTTTTCCAGCTTGGGAGGAACTTTGGCTGCATCTCTGTCTCTGCCACACATGGACTCATCTTTCTGAGACTTCTTCAACCTGCCTGCATGTCGTAAGACTTTGTTCTCCAAGGTTTGTAGTGCAGGCTCCTTCATCCTATGGTAAAGTGAAGCATTTATATATTGGGACTTTGTTTTTCAGTGGAAATAGTTTGGCAGATATCTCTTCAAAGACAAAAATGATGCCTGTGCTACATTACCATTCTCTATCTTTTACTTGCCCTGTCAGTTTTCTGGCAGGCCACAGTAAATCTGAAGCCTTTGGAGTTGCACAAACAATTTTCCAGGCTGTCCTGTCACAGTTCAAGGCTGGAGCACAGTGAGTAAACAGATGTGGTTTGGAACTAGAGCTGTACTGTCAGACCAGTAACCTAAGCTTTGATGCTCAAAAAACATGCTGTAGACACTTGCTTTGTGATTTTGTCCTTAAACTGTGTAAGAGCCAAAGCAATAGTGCACTGGTCTGTGAAGATACTGCTCAAGTGAGTAGAAGGACCCCTTTTTACATCATCTGATAAATATGCCTCGTGCAATTACTTTCCTATCCAACTAAAAAAAATGTTTAATCAAATGTTCTTCAAGTTTGCTTCAGAAGATTATTTGGCACCTGCAAATGGGCAAGATCGCCATAAATATAATGGGAATCTGATGCAATGAGAAACAATTATTTCCTTTCCTAATGGACGGAGATCATAAAGAAGGTATTAGGGTTATTTTTTTCATTCAGAAATTGACACAAAACAGATTACTCTCTCTAGGGATGACCTATAGATTCTAGGTATGAACAGGCATTGAGTAGATCACTTGTTATTTCTTCTGTTGCTATCAAGTACTTCTCATTTCAAACCAGCTAGAAGGGAAAAATTGAAATTAGGAGCATTAAACTGAAGAGCTGAGCTGCCTAAGAGCCAGGACCCAAGTTCTCAAATTAAAATCAAGAGCAAACAGCCCTGTGGTGCTTTGTCTAAGGTCTGTTGAGCAACCCTTCTCTACGTCTCTATCAGCCTCTGCTCTCCGCTCAGGAGGGAATTCTGAAAGAAGCTGATGGAGGCTACAAAAGCATGGTTCTGAGGAAAAGATTACATAGCATGCTAGGTGAGTTTCTGGAGGGTTTTGGTATGTCTGGATAGTTATGCAGGTGGGGGAACCTCACTCAAAATTAATTCAGTTCTCTGTGAAATAATCAGCAGAGCAAAGAAATTGGGTGATTGTGTAGGTTAGAGGTACGTATCTATTCTCAACAGCTGCAATTTGGACCATTCTTGAGGACCTTAAGATCTCCTGGAAGCAGGGTCTGTGTCCATACTGTGAAATCCCCTTCCTTGCCAATAGATGGTGGCTACATGCAAACAGTCTGCTGGAAATTACCTCTGACCTGTGCTAACATCCAAATTATGTTGAAGACCTGTTTTGGAGTTGGCAATTTTGGGACAAGTGATTCCAGAAGCCATTCTAATGATTTAAGAGTATCAGCAATAAAGTCCTAATGGCCAGAAAACACCCTTTGGCAATGAATTTAAGAGCAGGGCCACACACCATGAAAATCAGGTTATCCTGTGCTTTTCAAAACCATAAATCCATGCCACAGTCCTCACCCTTTCTAACCCCATAATTTCCGTGGGAGATTTTTCTGCATTCACTCATCTGTAGCCTCTGAAACCTGCTCTGAGCATGCTTCAGTGTTTTTGAACTGCTAAGTATCTACAAGAAGATAAGAAATGAAAACACTGTGAAGAAAATAAAAAGAAGGGCATGATGCCAGTATTGCAGAGCAAGAATCATGGGACTTTTCTTCACTAGGGCTTCAATCTTTGTTTCACAAGCCAAAAACAGTGAACACTTCATGACTTATCCTCATGAAGAGACTAAGGAATGGAATCCTTACCTAGTGAAGGATCAGCCTCTCTTTTTCTCCTAATTTTGCAAGTTTCAAGTGGCCGTGAGCCAGAGGGCTGCACCTGAGCACTGTCTGACGCTTCCAATCCAGTCTACTTCCAGCACAACTGCAATAATAATTCACTATACACCAGACATCACAGCAGAGGGTTCCATCAGAATGCTAAAACACATATGGCAACAAAATACTTCTGATATCTTTCTACCAACATTCAAAATAATCTGGAGCATTTCACGCATTTAAGGAAAGTTACAGAAACCTTACTCAATGTCCTTTATGTTTTTTTTCTCTCTTCGGTTGATGGAGTTCATCTGTGTTTCTGTAAATTCAGTGCTGCTTTAGGAATGAGGTTTCATACACTTAATAACTAAGGAGGTTTTTACAAAATCCTGAAGCTTTCTCCTTCCAAAGAAAAAAAATCATGTAACTGATGGAGAAAGCAAATGGAATACAGAAAAACACCCACTCTGGGAACAAGTATATCTAGAACTAGTCCTTTTCCTAGCAGCTTGAGGTCAAGGTAAGAAACACATTTCTAAAACCCAGCAGCTCAGCTGGTACACACTGCTGCAGTTTAGTTAATGTAGGTGGACCTGCATCAGAGTTAACAGAACAGCTGACCTACCCCCCTTTGACAGATAAGCGGGATTATTTCTTAATAAAATCTGGAAAGATGGATAACCTTGGAATAGGGTTTAACTACTAACGTGTATATACTAGTGTTTGCTTGTCTTGCTTTCTGAAGTAGTGCAAGAACTGTGTCTCTCATTACATACTGGCACTTCTAATGTATTTAGAAGAGAAATCCCTACAAATAGGTGCACGTTAATAACATATTTAACATGCAAAATCATGGTTATAGAT
>VYZT01050265.1:57853-99723 GCA_013400735.1 Pomatostomus ruficeps | reverse complement strand
TAATTAGATAGTTTTCATAAGTCCCAAGTCTTGCAACATGAAGAAATAACCCACAACTAAATGAAATTTTGGGGTTCGCCTACTCAGACCATGTCTATTCAATAATATAGGTCTTCCAAAATCCTACTTATTTATTTATTGCAAAAACATTTTATATTTTCAGCTCCCCTTCATTTTCATGCAATTTTAGGATGGTAAACTGCAGCAGGAATTGATTTGTCTGGACTTCGCTAATTCTCTGTACCTGCCTCCCATGTTACTATAGTTTCTCCCTGAGACCTGCCCTTCTTTGACATTTTTCTGTGAAGCTGACCACTGTGCTTCAATTTATTAAGCCTTCCACATGAAGATATCAATTGCCTCCTGGCAACAGGAGCATTCATTATATGTCTTCGGGGGACAGGAATTTTCAAGAAAATTTTCTGAGTGAGAGACACCACTTCTTGTTAGCTCTCTAGATAGGAGGACACTTTTACCCTTTCTTTCATCAAAATGATTCAAAGGCAGAAATACTGGCATTTCTGTCAAAATGGTCACTCACCAAGAGGTGAAGAGGCATGACACGTACAACAAGTGCGCCCCAGCTTTTCAGAGCAAAAAGTGTCTTGAAGGGGAAAAGCATATATGTAGGATGTTCTGCTAAGGAGGTTGTGACAGTGGGCAGCAGCAAAGAAAGGCTTGTCCTGGCTACCAGGTGAGGTGAAACCCTTAGATAAACAACAGGAAGGAAACCTTGTTCCTTCTTGGCAGCAATGCAGCATGGCAGAGACCATGAGCACAGAGTGGGCAGCACCACAGGGCAGATGAAGAAATACCTGTGTGGACAACAAGGACTGCCGGTAGCAGGAAGAAAAGGTTTGGGCTTTTAGAAGAAAGGAGACTTTCCTAAGATCTGGAGAAGACCACAAGGAATTCACAGATCTTGAGGAAAAAATGAAAGTTGCTGGACAGAGTGAAGAGTGAGGACACTTCTATTAACCAGTTTTGCTTTCAAGCCTTTTGTTTAATTTGTCTCATCCATCAGTATCCTGGATTGTTCTGCTGCTCTTTTCTTGTTGTGCTTCAATTTTTTGCAGGGGGTTGTTTTATTTATTTGTGCACATCTGTGTAACAAAGCACAACTCTGGATCTTGGATACCTGTCTTCTCTATTAATATGCTTCCTTAAAAGAAAATGAGAGGTGTGTCCTTCTGAAAGTGTCAGCTATTTTGTTGGGCCAGCCCAAGGATACAACTGATAGAACCAAAAATAAAGCCAAATGAAACTGACTTCGCAAGGCTGTACATCAAAGAGCTCATAGTAACAGATGAGTAAAGCCTTTCAGCAACTTGCCACTCTGAGTTAACCCAGTAATTTACCAAATCTAGAAATACCCACCATTTCACAGGCTGTTGGATCTGCTTTAAACAGCAGATAGCTGTGAAAAAAAGTAAGATGGGATGAGGTGTCCATTCATGCATTCTTGGAAGGGATCAGTCTGTCGGTATTAAGTCAAAGGCCATATGTGTGATGGTACAGTGAAAGTGATTTTTTAAGATAAAATATGGGCTTAGATACCTTGCTCACCACCCATTTGTGGTTAAGTGAAAGGACATACATCACTGGAAAATATTAATAGCTAGTCTTCAGGGAAAAACAGTGGAATACAGTCAGCATTAATCACATCCCTGACTCTATCTCAGGAGCCAAGAAGAGGTCATTTTTTTTTCCATCAGGAACATCTTGGTACTTAAAAGAAAAAATGCATTCACACTTAAAGGTTTCTGTGGTGTAACCATAGAGATGTGTTAATGTAATAATCACACACAGCCATGTAGGGGCTTGTGCTGTTTTGTGCAAAGGGGGTTAGCAAAGTCCAACCTTTCTCTACACAAATGCACCCTTTTATAAGTAAAGATAAGGAAATCCATAAGTTTTACAAAAGCAAAGATTCCATTAAAATTTAATAAACGTAGTTCCCCTAATTATTTTCTTTGTGGTCTAAAATTGTGACAGAATCTCCTCATGGTGCAAATCAGCACACCCAGGGTAGCTCCGAAGATTTGCTCCTGCAAAGAAACCAGTCCATCACTTCCTCAAGGCTCTGACATTTTGAGGACCATGTTACGACACAGAACAGCAATTCTGAAATGCCAGAGCAATCCTACTTTATCATCACATGATCCTGCTGAGTAAAATAACAAAGCTCAGTTTCTCTGTGCAGTGTACTTTTCAGCATGCAAGTTTATTTTTCTGCAATGACAGTTTTCTTCTTCCTCTAATTTTGCCAGGAATTACTACAGGCTTGCATACTCCTCAGGTGATACTGGCTCAGCAAACTGATTTCTTACAGCTTCTGGACAGAATCAAAATTCATTATGCTAATCAGATTCTTTGATAATTCTGTAGAGTACTGCACACTGTGGTGTGGAACCGCAAATACAAATATTCTTTGTGTTCAGCAGCTTTAAAATCTGGTGAGATATCTTAGTGGACACTTTCTCTGCTGATGTGTGCACACATACTTTTAACATTATCCTGAGCCATACTGAGCAGGCATAGTAAAACCCACCAGAATGTGCTGTTTTCCATATTTGTAAGTTAGCCCACCTCTGTGGGAATCCATCCCCAGCACACTACGGAGACATCTGGCAGTTAATAGCAAAGCCACAAATCATCTCTAAACTCACCTAAACAAAGCCACAGATGATCTAATTTATTGCTGGTGACAGTCCTGCTTTGAGTTGCTGTAGGTAGCCCCTAGCAGCCCTCTAGCAGTTAACAGAAAAAAAAATTCCTACTGGACTTGAAATGAATGGAGGATGTTTGGGGAGAGGGGTGGGAGGAGCTTAAGATTTAAAAAATTACACAAACATTTCCAATTTGACCAGGAATTTGTCCCCTTTACTATTGAAAACATGTTTCATTTTCAGGTTGCTAATGCATTCAAGAGCATTATTTCTCTAAAAAGTGAGAAGATAATTGCCTGCCTGAGAGTGAAGATGTATTTTATACCTTTAGCTGGTTTCCATTCTGCATATCCACTATACTCCTTTGAGTTTGTGATTGCTGATATACACGATGTACTGTAATAAAGTGTTATCTTGTTTTTGTGCTACTGAAAAGGTTGTTAGCTGTTTCTGTCCTGAACTGTGGCTCCACAATATACATATTGTACTCACTGGCAGGCAATTCTCTGACTGCTTCCATTTTACATCTTCCTATTGGCAGAGCTGTATTTCAGCACTGCACAGACGTGCACTGATGAGTACTGAGCTCTACATCTGGACCTGTCCAGCCAAGGGCAGCAAGGCTTGTGAGAGGTCTAGAAAACATGTATTTTGAGGAACTGATGAGGGAGCTAGGGTTATTTAGTTTCAAGTAGAAGAGGCTCAAAGGGATCTCATCACTCTCTACAATTCCCTGAAAGGAGGTTTTTGGTGCTGGCCTCTTCTGCTATGCCTGCAGTGGCAGGACTAGAGGCAATGGCCCTAAACTGAGACAGGAGACGTTCAGATTAGGTATTAGAAAAATATTTTCCACTGTTAGGGTGGTCAGGCATTAGAATATGTTGCCCAGGGTGGTGGTGGAGTCTCCATCCCTGGAGGTGTTCAAGAGGCATCTGGATCTAGCACTGGGTGACGTGGTTTAGGGGTTACAGTGGCAGTGCTGGCTGGACAGTTGGACCAGACAATCCTAAAGGTGTCTTCCAGCCTTGATGATTCTATGATTCTATGTATGCAAGACTGCACTTCTACATGGTTCCAACTTGCTTGCCCTGGCAGTTGCTGCAACATGGCTCTGAAGGTTGCTTGCTTGCCCATCAGAGTTGCAGAATGAGGAAAATGTGGACAATTATCCAGTGACCAAGAACATACCCTACACAGGGGTCTTCCCAGTTAATCCTCTCCAATGCACATTGCTACATCCCCTCCAGAAACTTCATTTAACCAAAGTAGGGTTAAAAGGTAGGGAACAGTCAGAGCTCTGACTGAGCTGCAGCTGAATATTCTCCCAGCACTTTGGAGCAATAAGGAAAATCCTCTTGAGTGCTCAAGCAGGGAATTAATTATTTCCAAGCTGTATTTTCACAAAGGTGTTTGGACTCCTGATAGTGGCACCGGAAAGACTGAAGAACAGAGAACTTGCTTCAAACATAGACATATTTGGTAACTTTGCACAGGCACATTGTTTCAAGACAACTGCTTGACAAATGAGAGCATGGTGAGTGCTAAACAAAGGTGATCTATTCAAATAATGTCACAGTCTGAAAGAAAATACCACTATCAGAACTGGTCAAGTGTGCGTCCGTCATGACTAATAGCTGGTGTCAGTCCCCCTGAGTGACAAGGCCTGTGCTCTGGGGCAGTTGGAGCAGAGCACCAGCCCAGCAGGGCCCTGGTGGCAGCACAGCAGCTGGGACCCTCCAGCTGGCCGGGGGCTGCGGTGGCCCCAGGGCTGCACACAGGGAGCCACAGGACCAGGGCTAGGCGGCTTAGAGTGCCGGTAAGGAGGCAGATAAAGCATCCTGGAAAATATAGGTCACAAGCCAACGCTAAACTAACATGAGGAACCAGTTCATTTATTGCTTGACAGCTGTAATGGGTGGGGTTGGGGAAGAATGAATCTATGGGTCCCTGAAGGACTCACACTGCTGCTGTCCACAACAGTGTGGACGGTATCAACAAACATACGAGTATTAATGGCACTACAACTCTGCTAATTTTCATTTAAAACCCCAAAAACTATCAATCAAACAAACAAAACCAAAGGTAAAAACTTAGCTGAAAAAGGTCCAGGGTAGAGCTGAGAATTTCCCTCCTTTGCTTGGCTTAAATCATGCCCATTTCAAGTTATATGAACCCATGTATCTTGAATGTGTAAGGGCTTTGTTGTGGTTACCAGGAAAATAGGAAGAAATTACTGTGCCAGTGATTTGTTTTTCAATTATGAAATAAAGGGTAAATTACTATAAAATATGAGTGGCTTGTACAGAGAATATGTGATATCTTTTCTCCTTGTCCTGACTACTGCCCCTGTAATCATATAAGTAATTGAGAAGAGACTGCACCAGCCTTTATAATTCCCCTTCAAGGCACTTAGAAAGGATGGGAATTCATTCTGTTTCATTTGCAGACAAACTTTGCAATTCTGAAGTTTCCTATCCCAGAAAATGAGGTTTATAAGGTAAAACAACCAAAGAGGGAATGTGAGTCTGATGGAGGAGGAAGGCTGATTAGGTTATTGGTGTGTCCACAGTAATAACCATGTTTAAACTGGAACTGGAACATGGCAATGTCTTTAACAGGCCTCCTTGATCAGTACCTCTAGAAAGAAAGTGGAAGGAATGGAAAAAGGTAAATCCAAAGAAGGAACACGGTAGAAACAGTGTCGAGCAAGGAATATGGGAAGAAAATGCTGCACCAAAAAGCCAGCAATGAGCTGTACATTTTCCCACATATCAGGGATCAGTAAATCCAGCTTGTGGTTTATTCTTATACCCTTCTTAACTGCACAGGGTGCCTGTTCAGTGTGATACAAAATGAGATGTGTTTCTGTATTTTAGGTGAGTTTTTTAAGTTCAAACCATCTTTAAAGTGCATTAGCAATCCTGTAACACCTGACAAAGAGGAAAGGCTAGGTACGGTTCTTCCTCCCCAATACACCCAGTCTTCTGTGCCACACTCTCTGCCCCCAAAAAAGACATGGTAAGAAAGAGGCATTCTAATCTTTACAGACCATTGACTTCAATGGGCTTTGGATTGCTTGAGCCCTCCACTTTTGTATTCTAAAGAAACCAAGAGAAAGCTCATGAAGATCAGAGGCAGCTGAATGTCTTTATGTATAAAATAGCTTGAAAGGTAGGGCTTAACCCAACAAAAGAGAGAAAAAATCACAGTTCACCTACTCTATCCAGTCATAGATTTGTAATTTTGACACTTGCGATAAAACCAACAGAAAAAATGTTAAAATTACACAGGGAAGGGAGGAGGGTCATGAGTCTAAACTAAAAGCCTGAAAAAAATAATTTCAGGACTTCAATTGTCCCTACAGATTTCCTCTAAGGACTGACAGCATGTGGCCCTATCTGACTTTAATTTTCTGCAAAGGGAAAATGTGACACTGTATTAACATTGAATTAATCAGAGGAGCCAAATATATCTGTGTGCACAACATATCTGTATCTCCCTATCTCAGAAAACTTTCTACCCCAACTGAGCACCAGCTGGAAGAGAAATTCTTGCAATGGAGCCCTTTCTGTTTTAATCCCTTAATCTTCTCAACAGTAGGGATTCTCTCTTAAACCCGACTGGAAAGTAACATCTGCACTGTTGAAAGAGAGAAAGCACCAGAAGGCAAACCACGGAGGTCTCAGCTCCCTCTCTCCCACTCAGTAGTTTTCTCCTGTAGATGCCTGTTTAAGGGCAGTTTACATTTAATGGCAATGACACAGATCAGGCAGAACGCCAGACGCTGAAATATTATCTATTTCTGAGCAGATATGGCTCCCCATTCTTTTGCTGTGGCAAAGGCAGGAGAACTTTAAATGACAAGGAGACCACAGAGATGGATTAACCTGTGGAGACGGATTAACCTGTAAGTGTTGTTATGCCCTGAAAGTCACTACCTTTCCTCCCTTCAACCTTCCCTTCTTATTATTCATGGCTAGTATTTTGATAGCTTAGACCACAGTGATGTTCCTGTCTGTAACATGTCCTGACTGTCAGTCCTGGGGCTTTATTATGGTTTTCAATGTCTCTTCTAGGTTCAAGGTTAAGCAATATAGTAGCACAGATTAGTTGAGGGGCTGCCTCCCAAATGCTTTTTCCCAATTTCATGGGTCTCCTGGTTAACCCAGCTGCACAAAATCCCACAAAAAGTCAGGCACAGCAGTCACAATCTGGCTATATCTTCTTACAATCCAATAGAAAGGGGGAAACATCCCTCTCTAATTAGAATTAAATGTAGGATGTGTATTAATGTATAGAACTCCTATGTATTAGTGTATTCGAAATCTCAAACCACTCTGAACTCAGGTGACCAGATGGGTCACTAATATGACTCACTTCGTTCTGTTCTCTCTTTGAATATCTGTCTTGTTTCCTCTCTATCCCTTTCCTCCCTTTTTTAAATTCTCACAATGCTGCAGTACAAGTATCTGTTGCAGAAGGAGAGGTGATGGTAGCTAGCCTTTTGCTGTTAGACTGGCCTGTTTCTGAAACAGCACTCACAGCCAATTAAAGCAAACTTTTCACCCATGGCCAAGAAAATTTTCACAGAAATTCTTCACGCTTATTTTTTTAGTAACCCTTCAACTTTATAATAGTAATCACTTGCTCTGGAGAAGAGAGCCTGACTCATGCCGTATCTTAGGTTAAAAGCTACTTTCTGGAAGAAATACTAAGTTGTGAGTCCAAATCAGGCATATGCTGAAAAAGGCAGGTGCACAGTGATAAGAATGCACCTCTTTGGTCTTCCGTCTGAAGTCTGTAATTTATCATAGGTTGTATGGGATATTCTGTGACTTCTGGTGAGGATTAAACATAAAGAATGCTCTGGTTTAGCTTTCTGGGCTCAGAATCTGTGACTTTTTTTATGGTTGCAGAAAAATTGATGTGCAGGCCCAGAGCTTCCTTCAGGCTTGGCTGGAAGCTTCTGGCTCCTCACCAGGGTGAGACCTGCCCAGGAACCAGTGAGTTACTGTGTTATTATTTCGGCTTATATCTTGATCATCTGAGGGTTATGATGGTCTCCTGCAAAGGTGGGGGTTGCGGGGGCTGCAGGGGCCGGGATGCTCCCGCAGTGGGGCAAGACAGAGCTTTCACACGTGGTGGTGGAGTGTTTCGAACTCCCGCGGTTTGAGCTCACGGCGTCCGTCCCTGCCTAGCAGCAGAGGCTCCGTGCAGCAATTGCAGGGTCCTAGTGCCACTCCCGAACAGCCTCTGCTGCCTTCACCGCTCCCAGCTAACCCCTTCCCTGTCCCCGTAGTCTCCAGGCTACCTTAGATATAGCATACTGGCGATAGCAAAGAAGGGTCCTCCTCAGGCTGGCTTCTTAGAAGTTTATTGCCGCTAGCCATAAGACGCTAATGAACACATGTCATGCCCTTTTAAAACCTTAGAGGGGCCCTCGTGATCGGGAGTGGCCTATCCCAGGGGACACCGGGGCAGCGCAATGCCCCCTGGGAACTGTAGTTCTGAGAATCCCGAAAACATGGAGGATTGCAAGGAATCCTGGGAAGGAGAGTTCTTTCTAAGGGGCGTGAGCTTAGCACTGTCTCCCCAGTGTGGACTGCCTGCCTCCCACATTACTGGGCTGTGACATCACAGAAAAGGTCCCCAGGTGAGACATTTAGGTGGCACTGCAGTGGTGGTCCAGAAGGACATTCAAGGGACTGGGGACCTTATTTACCAGCAGCTCTGAAGCCTTGTGAGCATCTCTAGGGCATCATGCCTGTGGTTATTCTCTTTATTCAAGTGATGCCGATAACAGCAAACACCTCCCCTAGTGAACACACCACACTTTCCAAGGTGTGTATCCAAAACAGACTAGAGACTTGAGGCAGACCTTCTGATCTCCTCTCTCTTCTAGCTGGATCCATCACACAGAAGACACAAGAGTATCCCAAACTCTCATAGAATCAAGTCTTAATAAAACATATAACTAATAACTTAAAGATAGGTAAATTATTTTAATGGAGAAAATTTATGTAGAGTGACTGAAAAAGATTAACTAGAAAGGCTGGCAAGCAATCTTCCTTCTATCCCCTGGGTCCTGGAAAGGTAGGCACGTTCCTCCAGTCCTTGTTCAACTTTCAGTGCCTTCCTGAGCCAAAAATACCCCACTAAGGCTTAAGAGTAAGCCCGCTTCCCCATCAGGCCTCGTTCTTCTCTCACATGCTTCTCAGTCTGTTCCTTGCTTATTGCCCCTTTTGCCCACAGCCCACGCCACTCTTAATTTGGGAAAGCTGTACAATGCCCACCTTTTCTTAGGGAAAAAGAAATCATCCTCCCATCACCTCCTCCCCCAAGGTTTTGGCTTCACCCAGAAGGCAACAGTGAGGACTTTCTTACTCTCATAACCTCTGCAATGTGATGTACAATACACAATAGTGGGCCACAAATAAATTAGAGAAGGAATACTTATGTTCCGAGGTTGTGGTATACTCTGCTGGTTTTATGTCTGCAGTGTTTCTCATGGGGCCCTTTAGAAAGCCAGAGTTAATGCAATGGTCCATGAGTAACAGAGTGCAATTAGTGAAGGCTCCTGGAAGCATGCAAAGCAGGAAAATCGATCTTTGCAAACCTTGGCCTTAGCCTGGAAAGAAGCAGTCTCTGATCATGGTGCTTTTTGACCTGTCAGCATCATGACAGTATATTACAAAGGCTGTTGCTGTTCCTCCCTGGAGCTGCACTGGAAATGAAAGTGGATTAAGGGGCAGAGGGCACTGTGCTGCCTCCTCAGCTATCCAAATGCAAAAAGAGATATATCGCGTGGCCAAGAAGAGTTCGTAATTTAACAGCTTCGTACTGTTGTTGACACACCAGCCCAGTCAGAATCCCCATGCTCTCGCATTCAGAAGGTCAGGTGCCTCCCCTCACTGTATGTTAACCAGGAGGCTCAGTGGTGAGCACTGATTTGTGGTCAGCATCTCTTCATTTCTGTCCTGACCCAGATTCTGAGCCTCTGCTCCAAACTGGCATGACACAGCAGGGATCAGAGGCCATTTGCTCTATTGTTGGCAGCTAGGTGCAAGACTGTCCAGGGAGAGGTGGAGTGGAGGTGTTGCAAAAAGTCAAGTCTCAAAAATAGATACCTTTACCCAGGAAATCCTAAAATGCCTCTGTGTAATCAGGTGATGCTAGGGATATGCAATACACTGTCCTTAGGAGCCAACAGCTCTGCTTTGCTGAGGGCTTAAGTGGAATAGCAGTGATGATGTAAGCACACACACCTCTCGCTTCCAGTTATCTTGATTCCATTGCTTTGGTTTGCAGATTCAGGCTGAGCACACTGTGAGAATATCTTTCTTTCTTTTTCTTTCTTTCTTTCTTTCTTTCTTTCTTTCTTTCTTTCTTTCTTTCTTTCTTTCTTTCTTTCTTTCTTTCTTTCTTTCTTTCTTTCTTTCTTTCTTTCTTTCTTTCTTTCTTTCTTTCTTTCTTTCTTTCTTTCTTTCTTTCTTTCTTTCTTTCTTTCTTTCTTTCTTTCTTTCTTTCTTTCTTTCTTTCTTTCTTTCTTTCTTTCTTTCTTTCTTTCTTTCTTTCTTTCTTTCTTTCTTTCTTTCTTTCTTTCTTTCTTTCTTTCTTTCTTTCTTTCTTTCTTTCTTTCTTTCTTTCTTTCTTTCTTTCTTTCTTTCTTTCTTTCTTTCTTTCTTTCTTTCTTTCTTTCTTTCTTTCTTTCTTTCTTTCTTTCTTTCTTTCTTTCTTTCTTTCTTTCTTTCTTTCTTTCTTTCTTTCTTTCTTTCTTTCTTTCTTTCTTTCTTTCTTTCTTTCTTTCTTTCTTTCTTTCTTTCTTTCTTTCTTTCTTTCTTTCTTTCTTTCTTTCTTTCTTTCTTTCTTTCTTTCTTTCTTTCTTTCTTTCTTTCTTTCTTTCTTTCTTTCTTTCTTTCTTTCTTTCTTTCTTTCTTTCTTTCTTTCTTTCTTTCTTTCTTTCTTTCTTTCTTTCTTTCATCAAAATCTCTGCAAGTGTGCTGAGAAGGAGCAGGAGGGTGTCTGCTGCAGATTATTACTGAGACCACTTGTGACACTTTCTCATTAGCCTGTGTAATGGGAAGCCAATCTGCTGCTCAGGAAGCAGCATTGCAAATTATTTTCAGCCACAGATGATGCAGCCTGGCTCTGAACTGCTTAGGCCTTTTTGTAACAGAAGCACCAGCAATATTCATTTAATGTATACTGACCTTTCCCTGACCTGGGAGACAGAGACAGCTCCTGCTCTGGCCTTTTTCTATCACCATGCCTTTTTCAGTAAAGATTTCTGCTTGGCAGACTACCCAGAGGAAAATACTAAATTCTGTCTGCAGAAAGGTGCAAAGTTTGTTTGGCTTCAGTACAGCTGGGGGAGAGAAAAAAACTCATTTATCTTTCCCCTCTTGTAGCCACACTGAGGACACATGGCAACTTTTGAACCTTAAAGGACAGTGATATGGAGTGAGGACAAAGGAGTAATATGGACAAAGGGCACCCCTAGGGTATTAAAAATAACTATTCCCCTCACCTTCTGTTGTTGCAGTAAGCTCATACCACTTGTCACTCAGCAGGAGATCTGTATCAAACAGGATGAAACTGGGGATGGCAGGAAGTTCCTGAATGTAGACAAATCCATCAAGTCTCAAGTTTTGGATATGAAACTCTGAACCACTGCCTGCTCCTAAAATGATACTGCTTTTATATGCAGTTGTAGAAGCACAAGCGTTTCATTTTCCATGACAGCAGAAGAGAGACTGGGGATCATGCCTTGACCCCAGAGCTTGACGTATGACACAGTAGCAGGCCAGCACAGCCATAGACCCATTGCACCAAAATTTGAGCACCCACAACACAGTCATAAATGAGGAGAAGGGGAAACATGAGACAGATGTTGAAGAGCATGAAGAAAACATCTCTTCCTTGAAAATCTACCAGAGCTCAAGAGAAGAGGTCACCAAGAAGCAGAATACAAGATAAGGGATTATTGCTCTGTCAAAAGCATAAGACTTCATACTTGAGTTGGATGAGCCTTTACTGACAACACTACACAACCATCACAGTGCCCAACTGGGTCAACCATGCCTCAGGACTTGATCACAGAGTCATTAGGGTTGGAAGGAACCCCTGGAGATCATCCAATCCAACATCCCTGCCAAAGCAGGGTCACGTAAAGCAGGCTACACTGGAACACATCCAGGTAGGTTTGGAATATCTCCAGAGAGGGAGATCCATGACCTCCCTGGGCAGCCTGTTCCAGGGCTCTGCCACCCTCAGTGTAAAAAATTTCTTCCCTATGCTGAGGTGGAACTTCTTGTGTTTTAATTTATGGCCATTGCTCCTCATCCTGACACTGGGCATCACTGAAAAGAGCCTGGCACCATCCTCCTGACACCCACCTTTGAGATGTTTGTGTGTATTGATGAGGGCCCCTCTCAGTCTTCTCTTCTCCAGACTAAACAGGCCCAGCTCCCTCAGGCTGTCCTCTTGAGAGAAATGCTCCAGACCCCAAATCATTTTTATGGCCCCTGCTGGACCCTTTCCAGTAGCTCCTTGTCTTTCTTGTACTGAGGAGTCCAGAACTGGACTCAGCACTCCAGATGTGGCCTCACCAGGGCTGAGTAGAGGGGCGGGATCACCTCCCTTGATCTGCTGGCCACACTCTTCCTGATGCACCCCAGGATCCCAGTGGCCCTTCTGGCTGCAAGGATACACTGCTGGCTCGTGGTTAACTTGTCATCTGCTAAGACTCCCAGGTCCTTCTCAGCAGAGCTGCTCTCCAGCAGGTCAGCCCACAGCTTGTACTGATACTTGGGGTTATTCCTTCCCACATGCAGGACCCTACATTTGCCCTTGTTGAACCTCATTAGGTTCCTCTCTGCTCAACTCTCCAGCCTATCAAGGTCCCACGAAACAGCAGCACACACTTTGGGTATATACCTAATGGCATACTTTTATATTTTCTGCCACCAGAAGGCAATTTTTGTTCTATTTATTCCCAGTCCATATTGTTTTCTGCCTCCTTGCTCTACAGATTACCCTGAAAGCTGAGAAAAACATAGTGCGGTTTCAGTTGCCTCATTGGAAGAAGGTCATTATATTTCCTTCTTGGCCTTTCTTGCTTCTCTGGTTTATGGATTGTTGACATACTCATGTGGACTTTGTTTTGACCTCTGCTCTATATGCCAGGGCTTGAGAGAACTCATCCAAGGAGCAAATGGGCATTTGTCAGAAATATTTATGCAAAGACAGAGCAGTGATCTCTCAGAGCCTGCCCTCAATGCAAAAGGGTTGTGCCACATTGAACTGTTCTGACATCAGTTGTCACCTTGGCCAATCATGCAAGCAAATGTTGGACTGGTACCCACTTCAAAGGGGCTGTGTTGAAAGATCTCACTTTTCCAAACTGCTGGCCAATTAACTTCAGGGCTGTGAATTCTTCCTCTAACATGTTTGCACAAACTGTGAGGTTTAGAAAAGGTAAAGGTTCCATTCCAGCTATTTATCCTATGCAGAATCAGAAACCCAAAAAGATACCGCTAAATTAATTTCTGGCAATAGGGGAGTTTAAACAAATTGCAGAGTCACAGGACAAAGCCTTGCTGCACAGAAAGGCCCAAAGGGAACAATACTAGAGCCAATTGCAATCACCTGCTAACCCTGGTGCTTCTAAAGCTCACCTCTCATTGCTATTGCTGGCTGTTTTTTTCAAGCAATCTTGAATGTTTACATTGAATGAATAAAACCCAAACATTTATGCCATTAACTTCTGGGCTTGGTAATTCTGACATTCCTGGTATGTCTTCTGCAGTGTGCAGAAAGCGCTCCCCCTTCCCTTTTCTCCAGTTCTGTAAAGGCTCCGGGTAATTCAGTATAATCTCTGCCCTCTGTTCCAAGATCCCCTCATGGGTCCTTGCACTGATTTGGGATCAATCTGAATATATCCTCTGACAAAATGACTATACCCCATCTCAGCACACTCCTGCTCCACATTCTGCTAAGTTGATTATAGAGCTAATTGGACACAGGGAACAGAGCAGTTTAACTTCCCTGGAAGATGACAGCACTTAAATGCCCAGAGCCATTGAGAGTAGCTCTGTGCAGGAGCTAATTTTTCCACCTCACTTATCACAGGCAGATTTCATGCACTGGAAGTTTCAGGGCAATACTTTTCATCAGAAAAGAAGCCAAGTGTTCAGAAACACACTGCATCAGCCCAGGACATTAATTTGCTGATTCTCTAATCTGTGTTGAGGTGTGCCCCAAATGGCCTTTTTCCCCACTGGGAAACATAAGAACCAGCAGCATTACAGCTCCTAGGAAAAATGATGCAGAGGGTGGAGTGAGCCTGCTGCTGTTCATTGAAGAGAGCTGAGGAAAATGGGATGAGAATGGAGGGGAAAAAAAAAAAAGGGAAGAGTGAGCATTTGGAGAAATTTAGGCAGAGGAACAGAGAAAGAAAGGCAGACGAGAGGAGAGAGACCTCTCCTTCACCAGAGTTGCTCCCTCCTGCCTTCCTGGACACGTAAAGCTGCGGCACTGAACAACTTTGGGAAAGTCTTTCTGGTCACCTGGCAAGAGGCTGCTAAGAGAGCTGAAGACTGCTCCTGATATCCCTATAGTTTTGAAAGGAGTTGTTTCCTTCTGGTATTCATCAATGCTGGTTTCCCATGGGTGTGATAGGGAGGGGACCCCTTTTTAAAAGGTTTTAGCTGCTTGAAGATCACCTCAAACACCACTCTGAAGACAAGGACACAGGTAAACATTTCAGCCTCACCTGTGCTCCAGCAGAAAGAAGAGAAAACTTGTGGTTTTCTGTGGTACCAAAAAGTGCTCCCTTGTGAAAACGAGAGAGCCTATATATTCAGACATCTCAGACTGTCATGTGACTTGAGCCCAAGCCCTGTCCACAGCCATCCTTCCGTGATGGGTGTGGGGCCCTGTGCTGGGGACACGCAAGCACTGCCCTAGGAAATGCAACCTGTTGTGCGACAGCATGTCATCCCCTTTCCCAAATAAAAAGCAGCTGGGAGAAAACATCTACCCCTAAATGTAGATTTATTAACACTCAGCACCAGGAAAGTCAAGGTCAAGGGTTAAAGCTTGCCTTTATCCATCACCTCTTGAGATGACCTTGGTGAGGCTTTTTGCAAAGGGCAGGGACAGTTGAGGCCATAATGAGCTGCTCTTCCCAGGAGGCCAAGCACGATGAAACAGTACAGAACATCCACTTTCATGTATCAGTGCAAGAATACAGGTCTGATTGGTAATAAGTTTCCCATTAAAAATACATGGTAACTTACCTCAGAGAGACAGAGAGTAGACCCCACAGGATAAAGGCTTTTCAGCCAGCTTTTAATGAAGACAATTATATCCATATATTTGAGGCTTTCCTTCTTCATTCTTCTCCAAAGAAAAGAGGCTTATTTCATGGGGCAAAACTAAAATGAAAAATAAATTCACTACTGTTGTTCTTTAACTGGGTCAATTAAACTTTGAAATCTGAATGACTGTGGTTTTAATACAGCTAGGATGGTCCATAATAATATGAGTTCACATAAATCTGTAATAGCTACTTTTCAGAATGAAATGGTTTTTAAATTCTGAGGAAATGAATAGTTTCTAAAGAAACAAGAAAAATACAACTTGGGTGGTCACTGAGACCATTCATTTTAATGAGTTAGCCAATATATTGAATCATATAAGGAAGGATCTAATGCTGTTTTATTCTGACACCTATATTCATTCATCTCTCAGTCAAGACTGGATGTCACAAGTTTTGTCATTTGTTTGAACTTCTATTCCAAACATGGTAAACAAGGCACTCTTCGGTGCTCTCCTTCACTTTTTCCTGTTCTGTCCCTCCCTCTCCAGGCACACATGAAGAGCTTGTGGCAGTTTGCTCAGTGGATTTGTGGATTTTACCCAGTGGACTATGGAGTTTGTTCCATGTATCTGTATTTCTGAGCTTGCACTCCAATCTCATATTCATAACTGATGTATCTTGAAATATGGAAATTCAGAGCACACAAAATATCCTCTTCTGCTTGACTGGTTCTCTGTTACTATTGACACTGACACGGGGCCATTATTTGTATGCAGGTAAGGACAACGAAGAAGGCCACTCTGTCACCAATCCAGACTGAAATTATGCCAAAAATTTCTGGTGTTTCATGTGAAAAAAGGCAGAAAGATGGTGCACATAAGCCAGTTTACACCCCTGTTTGCTAGTGGATCTGATCCATCAGGATTGAATTGCTCTCATCTATGAACATTTTACCTTCTGTGCAGTACAGCATCTTCTGAGGTTCTGAGGTAAAGTTAGGGGTGCAGATGGAGTTCAAGCATCAGTCTTAGAAAAGAGAGGTGCTTTGGAGTACTCAGATCATGATACTTTTAAAAATGTCCAACAAATTTAGAGCAGAACTTGTAATGAACACCTCTTTTAAAATTGTCTCCAACGGGGAATCAGAAGTCAAATGTACTGTAGTCACCAGCATTTTTTTTAATGGTCTTGGTTTAAAGAGCTGAACTGTGAACGTGGTATCATGTGAACCATAACAGCCTCAAAAACTTAAAGCAGACCTGGACCTGTAACTCTCTTAGAATGGCCAGGATGCAGGGCCAGTCACTTCTCCAGCAGCAGCACTGGGGAAAGCAGAGGCACAAACATCTGCTAAACACACGTGCGCTCCCATCTCAGGAACCATCACACCAGATGGTATAAAAAAACCATCAGACAGCCCAGGCAAGAGCCCATGGCCAACACGGACTACAACAGCACTGAATCTTGGCTAACTGTAAAGCTGGGTAGGTTGGGACAAATGGCTCTTCTGTTCACTCTGCCTTGCACTCTGCCCTTCTGTGAAGCAGTCACAGTGAGCCACCATCATGGCACTGGGTTGTGTTCCACTTCATCCCCAGAAGCTGTAAGGAACTCACACAGGGGAACACCCTCTATCAAAGTACCCAGCCCTGCCAGGACACACTTTGGGTTCAAACGACATTAATTTGCAAAATTCTCTGATTTCTCTCTGGGTGCTTTCTCTGTTGTTCAGGGAGAGTGCCTCTCTTAGAGCACTCTATTTTTTCTCAATATTGCATTTGTAGTAGGAATTTCCTTACCCACAACCAGCAGATACTTCCCCCGCTCCACCCTTCCCTATCTTCCTCCCTGTCACCATAAAACTATTATTAAAAAACAGAAAAAAATACTCTGGCTAAAAATCTCCCCTTCACCCTCCCTGCTATCTGTTTAGATATCCTTGACTGCAAGACATTCAGTACAGAACAGTCATCAATTTTTAATTCATTTAATCTCTTGGTAACAATGTTCTCGTGAACTGAAAGGCCCCTGAGGAAACTTCAGAGAAACCTCAGACGCTGGATCCAGGAATGAAATTTTAAGGGTACAGTGGACTCCGTGACACTGTATGAGTTAATGGGGAGAAAAAAGATACTTAAAACTGAGAACCTTTCACCCCCAGCCAAATCAAAACACATTGTAAACCAGAGCTCTGTACCCTAACACAGCACAGATTGAAACAAGCACTGGGGAGAGAATTCCCTGTGTCAGAGTGTTCATGATTCAGCAAACTTGGGAAGGAGCCCTCTGAGTAAACATGTGGGTTGTCTACGCTCCTGGTCCTGCTACTGCTTCTTCGTTCTTGTTCCAAGAAGCTGAGAGAACATCTTTATACGCTGTCAGTAATTAAATTCTGCCTGCTTAAATGCTCTGGAAGTCTCAAGAGAGGACAGTTTTCCTCCTTGAGTCTGTAAATGTGGGGTAATCTAATACTGTGTGTATCTGCATTGTTCTCCAAAGAATTGTCACTCAGAAATGGATAAAATGCTACCTGTGTACCATGTGAATCTTAATTGGCTCTGCAGGCATTTTAGGGTAGGGAGCAAGAGGATTCTTGGTTATATTCAATCATGTCATATAGTGGTATTACTCACAGGCCCCAGTTGTACTGGAGTGTTGCATGAAAACAGGGAAAGAGCAAAACCCCATCCCCAGAATTTTATCATCCCATAAGAGAGGTTAAAAATAACCTATAGCTCCAGTTCTGTGGCAGCCAGAAATTATGCATTTTATCTGAACCCAAGCTTTCTCATCATGGGATGTCTAAGAACTACATTTCTCTGAGGAGGCTTTTGGAAGGAGAAACAGGTTTGATCACACACTGTGTGATACTGAACTTAATGCACACATAGAGCCACATCAGCTCTACAGCACCCAAGCGGCACAAAGAGCGCGTGCACCTGTAGCTCCAGATATCCAAAGTGTCTCGATGCCACTGGCCATCACAGAGAAATGCAGGGCTAACAAGGGTGGCAAAAGAAAGATGTCTAAAGCCTTCAGCCACCCTCCTCGCCTCCCTCAGCCCTCCTTCCTTGTAGAGATCCCTGCCCAGTATTTCCTTACCTATAATACCTGGCAAGCTGCTCTATAGGGGTGGGCATGGCCCAACCCTGGTTGGCTTCTAGAGGCCGATGCTGAATAACTACTTCAGGCAGGCTCAGTTGCAAAGAGGCTGTGACTGTTTACACTAAACCACACAACACAGTTTCCCATCTTTCCACACGCACCTTAAAGCAACAGGCAGGCCACTACTGTAGTGACAAGCAGCACAAGAACACAGGGCAGTACACTACAGAGCTACTCCGTAAATTAATATGTTTTTTGCAAGATTATGCAATGTATAGAACATTTAGGGATCTATTTTTCAAAAAATGGTGACTAGAAAATCATGATGCAAAACACGGCCTCGATGTCTTGTGTTAAAACCCTTTCTATGACACCCAGTGACAGAACTGCAGCTCAGCCAGACACAGAGATGCTGGGACAATTTGCATAGTCACTATTTCTTGCAGAGACTTCCCTTATTTGTGATGCCTTTTTCTAACCAAGGTATTTGTCATTTACCAGCAGCAACCTCTGATTCTTTGCCTGTGTACCTCCTGTTCTCTTTCACACTATTAAGAACATTATTTTCTATTCTTCTGTCAGTGGAGACTGCTGGTGATTATATCTGGTCCCCTTTATTGAAAATGTTAATCCTTCCTTTTTTCAGAGTTTCTTTAGCCAGGGGTGTTAATACTTGGTTAATAGAATCAGGCTGCCTTTTTCTTCATCTTTGGTGTTGCATGTGTTTTAGGAAGGGAATTCTTTTTTATCTGTTGGTCAGAATTTATTACAGTCTCTCGTTTGGTTCTTTTTTTTTTTTTTTTTTCCTTGCCAGAGGGGCTGCTTTGACTTTTCTTGCTTTTTTAGGCTGTGATTATGTTCTAACATTTAGCACCCAGAAGACGCATGGCTCTGTGTCTTTTTTGGTTCCTGTAGTCTGTAAAGGGAATTTAAGAGTGTGTCCATCAAGAAGGAGTTACCTGTGTCCATAACCAAGAAGAGAACTGAGAGCTGAGTCTTCCCTCACCCACTGCGGAGGTAAGGCTTTCTTTGGCATTCCACAAGCTTCCCTTCAACCTGAAGATCCTTTCAGCATTTGGATAGCAACCAGCATCAAAGATCACCACCCACTGCTCATAAGACATTTTTTCCATGGAGAGAGCACAATGTGAAGCATGGGTCACCTCTTGTAACTTCAGGAATCACAGATCCTGCCCCAGGAGAAAGGTGAGGTTGCCAACATGCAAACCAGAGATGGCTGTAGAATGAAGTGTAGATAACTTCAGTGGTACGATCTTTTAATCCTGATCAGGTAGCAGTCAGTGAAAATTCCTATTCTTTTGATGTGAGGAGCACAGACCCTATATCCCACAAATTTCTGTTGTGATGATTTTCTTTGAAAGGAAAGACATCACCTGGAGAAATGCAGTCACCTAAAGAAGAAAAGTGCCAAGTCATCTGAAGCTTTGTCTCCCCTGATTGCAATCATATTTTATTCTCAAGTAAAGGGAAGCAGTTTTGGCAGTGAACCTAGGAAGCAGTGGATGTTCAACATGTGGCTACTGTGGATGTGGGACTCCAAGACTATTTTCAAGGTTGCCCCAACACAGAGACATGCTCCCACTGGAGAGAGTTTCAGCAGGCACACCTAGAGCTGGATGGAGCTATGGGAACTGGTTGACTCTCTCCCTCCATCTCTTCAGCCAGCCGGCCAGGCAGCTGAAGAGGCCAGGAGCAACGGGGGCAGTCCGGGAGGCTTCCCTTGTGTCTCCTACGAGTCAGACCATGAGGCTGGCAAAGTTCTTCTTTGACCCTTCGCTTCTAAACACTCATGACCCTGCCAGTGCTACAGCTCCCAGGCATAGGCGGGCCGGGAGGAGCACGCCGGGAGCGGGACCGGGACAGGGACCGGGAGCGGGACCGGGAGCGGCCCCGCCGCCGCCTGCGCACGACGCCGCCCCGTGGCAGTAGCGCCGCACTGCACGGGCAGCGAACGAAACCCGTCCGGGGCTGCGGCGCGGGTTTGAGTGAAAGCCGTCCCTAATTATGTTAATTGCACAGCTCTTTTTTTTTTTTTTTTCCAGAAACCCTTAGGCTTTTGCTTGCAGGGAATAAATAAAGAGGGATTAGTTACGTTTATCTGTGTTTTCCCAAGTCTTTACAGAATAACTGTTACGTGTAATTAAGTAATTTGTCTGTTCTTGACCAAGGTGATACTGAATTACCAGACATTACTGATGAGGTTCTATTACATTTTAAGAATAGATTAGATGGATCTGGGATTTATTGATTTTTATTCTTATTTTAGGCAGGATCAGCTGGAAATGATGATTTTATGAAGATGAAAATGCAATGTGCTTTGACAAGTCGCCTTTATCTAGCAGTATTGTTTGGCTATATGTGAATGTAGGACTCCAAAACCATTTTCAAGGTTGCCCCAACACAGAGATATTCTCCCTCTAGAGAGAGTTTCAGCAGGCACATCTGGAGCCATGGGGAGCCATGGGAATTGGTTGAATCCCTCTCTTCATCTACCCATCCATCCAGCTGAGGAGCTGTTGTCTTCTCCACAAAGGATCTGCACTGAACCAGCTGCATTGCACGTTTTCCATTCACAGCTTTCCCTTGCCCTGTGTCAAACATGCTGATGGGATACATTCAGGCAACTTTTGTTAAGAGCAGTATCATCCTGGATTTGTCCTCTGTGATCCTATTAACTGATATTTAAATAATTCACACTCTTCAAGGATCCAGCTTTGCTGCTTCCCCTATGCTTTGCTGCATCTCAAATAACTAATCCATATACCCTTTTCTTAAAATTTGCTTTCTGTGAGGTTTCTCATATAATTGTCACCACAGATTGATGAGTTTCTCTTCAGGAACCACGAAGCATCGATGTGCAGAGAGAATGCCAAAATATCATGTCTAAAAATAGACTTTCTTGTCCAAGACACAGATACCATCTCATTTAGGTACTTTGAAGGTACTTTACTGAGCACAACAGATCCTTACAGATTCCCAGGGAATATGTTCTCCTCAAAACTGAGACTGGATACTTCATCTTAAAATTTACTAATCTTATTACACCTTTTGTTTTTAGGTATATGTTAACTTACTATAATTATACAAACATACTTCTAAACACATGCACCACTTGGCCAACAGAAGGCTTGGAAGTATGTCCACAGCTCCTGACAAATTGCAAAGAGGAATAAATCTTCCAAGGAGACACTGCACTGCTGCATTTGCCAAGAGGCCTGGCCAGAACTGATTACAGCCCACCACTGAGCTCTACAAAGTGTGGCATCAAGGCTAGGTCGTCAAAACTGAAAGGCAGCAACTAATCATAATTAAAGGGTGGGGTTGGTTTTTTTTCCTCCCCCTGGGAACTAGCACTCGGGGTAGAAAATGAAACTCTTTCACTAAACCCCATTGTGTGGCTTTGTCTTCCAAACACACTGGGGAAAATAAGGGGAGGAGATTCAATAAGTGCATCCAGGAGAAACTTGGGATACAGCCAAGAGTCGTGATCTGGACAGTGCCAAGACTGTCAGCAGCACAGAGAGGAGGGGTCGCTTCCAAAAGACTTTTTGCAGAGATTTTATCCCTGCCAACCCCTCCTCCCAAGCCTGTAAGTAAGCCATGATGGCTATGCCTTTTTTTTGTACATGCAAAACCTCTGTTACCAGAAATTAGAGTGTCATTGTGATGCTTCTGTTTCTTGAGGAAATGTAAGCGATTTCCTCAGAGAAGTAAAGCAGCACTCAAGGACAGATGCCAATGCACAGAAAACATTTTGGGTGTTTTTGGTCACAGTGGGCATGGGTGAGCCCATGCCTGTAGATACATGGACTAAACCAGTCTAGTTTCCTGGGACATGGGATTTCAGGGTTTGTTTCTCTGACGACCTGACTTGGCACACAGGCAGCAGAATACGTTCCAGGGAAGGCAGCTATTTTCAACAGGAGAAGTGTGAGAAGGTGGGAGTCCCCCAGCCCAGTCTGGGGCAGCCCCAGGAGCCAGCCAGGCTGAAGCACTGACTGCCCACTGCTTTGGGTGAGGTTTGCCAAAGGGGGATGAGCTGACTCTACCTGCTCACTAGCATGGCTAAAGGGCAGTCCCTCTCCCTACTCCTCTCCTCCTCTCTCCCCTGCATGCATTTGGATGTGTGTGTGGCTGCTTCTCTCAAACCAGCTCTTGCTCTCAGTCTACCCTTGGTGAACTGATTCAGCTCATTAAACTGGCTGAAAGATAATTAACGATGCCGGTGAGGGGAAAAGGGCAGGACACACTTCTCAGGGCCAGGGAGAGGTGGCCCCAGAGACATTTCTCCAGGCTGTGAGTGGCTACTCTTGACAAATCCTCCCTTTCAGGCAGGCCAAGGAGGGACAAGCAGTCACAGCTCTTGCACAGGCTACTTTCCTTGAGATTACGTGCCCTGTCCCCCTTCCTGCATCCAGGCAGGCAGCTAGAAGCCACCAGGGAACTTCACATGCCCCTCACACACTACACAGACCACATTCAGCGTGAAGGCACCTCCACTTCTCTCTTTCACCTCCCACATGCAGCATTGCCAGTCCATGGAACTTGCCAGAAGTCCACGACCAGCAGCTGTAGTTGAGCCACCTTAGCCTGAACAGAAATGTCTAAGTTTTATTGCCATTGAGGAATTTCAGTCTCATATGTGCAAGGGTTTCATACATGCCCCTGACGAAAAATGCTAATTATTTTGCTTATATTAGGAGTTTTTGTGATAACGGACCTCTCTGTTGTCAAAACCACAAGTCCCACAGATCAGAATATTAGATTCATTGCCATTTTTCATTAAGGGGAGCACAGACTTCACTCATTTTCTTTCTTCTCCTCCATAGGGAGAAGCAAAACTTGTTTTTTTCAGTAGCCCAGTCATTGCCCCTTTGTTCTGTTTGTATAAAGCAAAATACAAAGAATCCTGAAGAGGCAACCAACCACATTAAACCATTTTTGTATTCTTATTACAAAGAACAAGCATGTCAGAAACATTTTGGTTTTTTTCCCTTGGAACCTCTCTTTTTATGTAGGCACTTCTTGAAACAGCATAAAAACCAGTAAGTCCTTACTTCACTTCCCTTTGGAATTCATTTGGAATGGGTGGAGAATCACACAAGAGAAAAGGACAGTTCATTTTCCTAAGTGTTTTTTTACAACCAACAGGATGGCAACTTAGACCTGACGCCATCTCTTCAGGTGTTTGGGTCATGGCCAGGTCAGTGTAGAGAAAAAAAGCCCAACATGTCTGGATTCCTTGTGACAGCTTTTCTAAGTGGCTGCTCCTGCTGTTCTGTGGCTGCTGCCCCACGCTTCACTGGACAGTGATGTCCCATGAGCTGCTCATCTCTCCCTGCCCTGCTCAGCCTGGCAAGAGCCCTGGCAGTCCTGTGAGAGTGTTGCACCGTGCGCCGCTCTCCTGCCCCAGCACCGCATCCCCCCAGCAGGCAGGCTGGCAGGGCAGGGGCTCTGTGCTCAGGGGAGGGTGCCCTGCACAGAGTCCTTTCAACTCTGAACCCAGCCAGCTGTGCCCCTGGCCAGCAGTCTCATCCACACTGATACCCTTTACCTGACCCCACCTCGCTACCTCCACATGGGGGAAAGATCCCTGAGGCACAGCTCTGTGTGAGACTGAGCACAGATGGAGCTTACACTGGACAGAAGCACTCCAAAGCACCTCACTGAGTGTCTCATTGCTGTCACACTGACCCTCTTCCCTTGGCTGCCTGAGAGCCTCCTGGAGCACAGCAGTCAGACTTTAGCTAGTCCCCATATCTCCATGCTGCCTTTGGAAAGATGCTGTGGAGCAGCTCTTTCTCTCCAGACACTTAACCTGGGTCTCTTTACCTCATTATCTGTGAAACAGAGGCCATCTATAACAGATTTTTCTTACATCTGATTGCTGACTGTGTGCTGTAATACCTTCTCCCCATTCAATTTTTAACAGATTTGGACACAATTCCACTTTATTCAGAGATATATTATCATTCTTTCTGAAATCCAGGAGTGTTTGAGGATAGCTTTTAATTTGGGGTGCTGTAGAAAGCATTGGCTCTCTCCTGGTTTTGAGTTTTCAGCTGGTGCAGGGGACCAGGAACAAAAAAGAAAATGGATAAACACTGAGTTACGTGCTTGCTGACTGAGACTCTCGCCTATTTAAAAACAGTTTCATCTTTGGAAAGGTTTTTTTCTTGACAGAGATTCTTTACTCTAACACTTGTAATGAGTATTTATTACAACAGTTGCATTTGACAGAACCCTTGTATGCACAGGGCTCTGGGGAGATTTAATGTAGAAAAATGAGACGATGGACTGGATTTGGTGAAATATCAGATACTTGTACTCTCTTAAAAAAAACAAACCAAAAAAACAAAACAAAACAAAAAAACCCCTTCATCTAGTTTTTCAGCTTTTCTTACATGGCAGCACCCATTGTGTTTCACATGGTGCCAACAAGACACTTTAAAATTTCCTGGACATAATAACCCCTTCTACCTTGGCAGCTCAGCAAGAACAGCTTTCTCTGAAATCTCCCTAATCAATTGACTTCGCCAAGCCTTTTGCTTAACAAATCCTGCAATTGCTTCCAGCTTTTTCCCACAAGTGATACCAAATTAAAGGATTTGTAGTCTCCTGGTGAGTCTCTTGGCCTTCCATTGTCTGATTAGGCACACTCTGGCCTGCTGGGAGAAATGTACTGCATTGTTAAAGATGCTGGAAGAGGTTCATTTCATGTCCCACTTTCCTTTTGCATTCTTGGATTCATGCATGTCAAAATGTTACAAGGAACATGGATGAGATTAAAAAGCTCAAAGTCCCTCAATATGGGCACATCTCACGTCATGATTAATCTAGTGTCCTAGGTAGCTGTTGTGGTTTTAGTAGTGGGGAGGGGTCCCTAAAGATGGCTCCTGTGAGAAGTTTCTGGAATTCTTCACCATTTCCAGCAGAGCCAGTCTCAGATGGCTCTGAAAATGATGGACATGCCACTGGCCATGTCTGGGCCAATTAGAAGGGTTGGTTACGCCTCTGTGATGACATATTTAAGGAAAAATCAAAACAAAATGTGCACGCAGCTGCTTTTAGTTAGAGAAGGAGGAGAATGTGAGAACATGTGAGGGAAAACAACATGGAGACACCAAGGTCAGTGGAGAAGGAGGGGGAGGAGGTGCTCCAGGTGCTGGAGCTGCGATTTCTCTGCAGGCCATGGTGAGCCCATGGTGAGGCGGGGTGTCCCCCCCGCAGTCCATGGGGTCCATGAGGGATGCAGAGAAATCCACCTGCAGTCCGTGGGTGAGGTGCCAACATTGGACCAGGGAGACACCAGAAGCTGCAGCAGCCATGGATGCCAGAAGAAGCTGCAGGAACTGTAAATGCCAGGAGAAGCCATAGCAGGCACAGCCCAGTGAGAGACAGAGATGGAGATAAAAGTCCCGCAGTTTGTGGAGGAGGTGACCATGCTGGAGCGGGTGGATGTCAGAGGAAGCTGCAGTCCAGGTGGGAGACCCGGTTGGAGAGAGAGGGGCCCCCTGCTTCCATGCTGGAGCAGTTTGTCCTTGGAGGACTGCATCCCGTGGATGAGTAAACCCATGCCATAGGAGTTCACAGAGAACTGTCTCTTGTGGGAAGGACCCCACGGCAAATGGAGAGTTAAAAATCTCCTCTCCCTAAGCAGGGGAAGAAGATCTTGGAAATGGACTGACCTGAACCCCCACACCCTGCCCCCCTTGCACTGTTGGTGGGAGAGAGGGAGGGGTGGGGAGTGGAAAGAATGGTGTCTTTTAAAGGTTTAGTTTATTTCTCATATCCTCCTTCTAACTCTGGTAGTAATAAATTTCACTTTGTAACTTAAGCTGAGCCTGGTTTGTCCTTGGAGCGTTTTCTCCCGGTTCCTTATCTCAACTCATAGACCTTTGAGTTAATTCCCTGGGTTTTTTTGTACCCCCTCTCCTTCCCTCCTCTGCCCAGCTGTGGCAGGGGAGGGAATGAGTGAGCGGCTGCTGTGGGTGCCTGGCACTTAGCCAGGGTCAAACCACAACAGTATCCTAGGAAGTCATGCATGCTATTCCAAATCTGCCTTGCATTTAAGAACTTGGCCCAAATTCATAAGCATGTATTCTTAAAATATATTTGGGGCTTAACTGCACATGCAAATAAAATGTTCATACAAGTAACCTAAGGACCAAGCAAATCTAACTGTATGCCTCTGTCAAACCATCTAAAACAAAGCAGCATATGAAATCACTACATTTTTAAGCAAGGATATTTTTTGCACACATCTGCTTTCCGAATGCTATTTTCTCTGTCATATGTTTAGAATCACTGTCCTCAAACAACAGACTTTTCTTAGAAAGAAAAACAACAAACAGAATTTTGTTCTTTTTCTAAAGTAGCTAACAATTGCACCCCCACTACACATGAAAATGCTCACACTTCACTTTTCACACTCTTCCTTTGGCCACCAGTCATGCTGCACATATGATAGGGTTCATGTCTTCTTTCACAGAATCGGTGTTCAGACTGCTAATAATTTCCAGTTCCCTAACTGCCCCCCTAGAACTAGCAGGTTCCTCTGACCCTAGCTTGCCCTGAGGATAGATACTGATTGTTGGGCTGGAGAGGTGCTCTAGGATTTGAGGATTATGAAATGACCCTCTGCAGCATCCATGGATAGGAATCCCACCACCAAGCCACTGCGCATCCTGGGCAGGAAAGCTCAGCACAGCTTCTCCTGGACAGAGCTATTTCACAGCCAGGAGTACAGTCACAACCCAGTGAGGCAGAAGGGCAGGCAGAAGATACTTTGGTCAGCCTAGCTGCTGAGGTACCAGCCTGAGAGGGCAGAGATACAAAAGCCCTGGTTTGTTTCTGTTTCATTTCTTTCTGACAGTAGTCCAATATGTAAACAGGAACACAGAATTAGCACTTTAATTCTGGTCCTTGATGTCAATATCACCTGCTCAAAACAGTTTTGGATAAGATGGGAGCTATAAATCATGACATATGTTTGGCTTTGCATGCTAATCACACATTCACAGATTATAAATGCCAATTTTAACAGTCCCATTCTCCAGCATTTTCCATCAGCAAATTACTTCTTCCCCACTAAATCTTTGGACTGGAGAAAACAGGGATTTGAACCATTCTCAGTTCAGAGAGTTGTAGGCAGAGTATTTGAGGTAAATCTCCCTATTCAGTCAAGATCTCCAATGAAGCTGATCATCCTTCTTTGTTTCTGGGGTTTGGTAACACTGGTATATCTCAGCAGCTCTTGATACTGCTATACAATTGCCCTTGGGTTTGTTGGAGGGGTTGGGGGGGGGGGGGGGGTGTTGGTTTTTTTTCCTCTGAGGGGCTTATTTCTCCTGTTCTTACCCCAGCAGTGAGTCCTAGACCAATGCACCTTCCTTCCATTCCATTTTTTTACCTGAAGTTGAAGGTAATTTTTGCTGGACTGACTATCCAGGGAATTCTCAGCATTTTATCTAATAGTGAGCAGTAGGATAAATGTCACTTAATCTCTTGGAAGATGTCCTCAAACGCTTCCCACTAGTTTTGATCCACAGCCACTTCAGTAATACTGTCCCTTGAATGGGACTCAACACTTGACACATCTTACCCCCAACTATTAACATCAATACATTTCTCACATTTTATAACTTACTCTTAAACCCTTCTCTAATAAACCCTTAGTGGGAATAAAATTTATCCTTTTCCTGACAGTACATTTGAAAATTCCTCTTTGTGCCAGTAACACTGTGTGTAATGCCTGTGTCCTTGTTCCCAGCAGGCTGTCTAGGACATTCTTGGTACAGCACTTGGTTTCAGGTCAGCCCATTTAGTATCTTCTCCAACACTAGTAATAAGAACACATCTGAGCAAACGGGACCCCTGACACAATTCTCTGTTGACATCATTTACATTCATACTTGGGCAGTGACAGTGTTAGGAAATCACAGTCACATCCAGAAAAATATCTAGCACTGCTGAATAGCAGCATCAACCCAGGCAACTCCTATGGCACTGGGACTTAACAGGTATGCAAGCAGGGCAAGAGATGTCACTCAGTTCCTCTAACGACGTGCGTGTCTCCATGCTTTTGTATTTCACCATGCAGGATACTAGGTTTTGCTTCTGGCACGAGGGAAAAAGCAAACAGGTTCACCAGAAACTTCTTCTCCTCCCTCACACGTGTGAAGGAGAAGGGAAAGGGTAGAGTAAAAAGGAATTCCACTGAAAGCATCCAAATGCTCTTTCTGTTGTCATGACTTCTGATGCCTGTGTGTTCTGGCAAGACAAGAAAGTCATTGCAGCTCCTGGGCATTGCTTTTCAGGCACTGGCTTTTAGTCATGGGCTGCAGTACCGCCAGCTGAGGTACCGGCCACCTGCCCATGGTTTCAGAGGTTGGCCGGGCTGCTCCAGGGTGCAGGAGGGCTGGCAAAGGTCCAGCAGGGGTTCGCCTAACCTACCGGTGGTCCAGGCATGCCAAGGAAGGAGAGACGAGGTGGAGGGGCTTCCCAAGGTGGTTTATTTGGGGACTGGGTTCATGCCGGGAAGCCCAGCATGGCACTTTACAGTAACTTATATACCGTCGCAAGTGGGCAGGGGAGGATACAAAACACCCTATGGGTTAGGGGCACGGGGTTTGAATTTGGTGAGCTAGCAGCGGATTGGGAAACACAGAACCTTCCAGGGGGAGGAACCAAATATCGGGGGAGGAAGGAGGGAGAAGGCGGTGCCTGGACATGGGAGAGACCAAAACCTGGTCATAGCACACTGCAACAGTCATGCTTCATGCTTTTACCGTACTTCAGGCAGCTCCATGATCTGTTTTTATGGCCTTTGGGTTTGGGACTTGCTTTTTTCTTTTCTGCTAAGATATTTCAGGTAATCTATAAGTCAACACTGTGGGAGTATTAACATTTGCCCTAAGCTTCAATGTGAGCTAGGCAGCTGTCCTTTGTGCAAGAAATTTTTGTTTTGTTGCCAAGAGTTAATTATCTTTACAGTAGTACTTTTTTGTTTCCCATTCTTACTGTCTTGGAATTTAAAGGTTTGGAGCGAGTTTTTTGTTACAGATCACAGGCTGCTGTTTTACCATCCCTGAAATTGCAAGATTGACTCGGAAACCTTAGATCAATCGCCAACTATGTTAGGCTTTCACCTTGTCTTTACACTATCAGCTTAAAAACATACTGCCCATTTCAAGAGCAGTGCAACACTTTTCAAATATTTGTAGCAGTTTCACAGATAACTCTCTGTGTCTGAGTTGGTAGAAAATTATTAAAAACATCTTCAGGATCACTTATTGTCAAAAATAAAGCTGCTTACGGTGTTATTTTTCCTCTGCAGAGTTGACCTAAAGCTGACTTTGTACTTTCCTCACATACCTGTTTCCATTTTCCTGGAAAACTCAATACCAGCAATGTTTCTCTCTGCCTTGTAATTCCAGAAGTGCTGGCCTCAAGCAGCTTACCCATGGTGTTATGTGCTGTCTGTCCTGCACTCAGAGCCACAAAATATCCCAGAGGAAGGCTCCCTCTGACATCTCAAACTCTAGCTGCTCAGTGTGGGGTCAGCCTGAGAGTCTGAAGGCCATCACAGCTTGTCCCAGAAGGTTCTTGGTAGATTCTCTCAAGGTCATAATTTCTTCTTGCTTTTTGTGATCATTTCTTGGTCAGATTGAACATGTGCTGCCACCTCCAGACATACTTTTCTGGTATCAGCCTCCTCTCAGTTATTAGCATTCAAAGTTATGCCAGTTTAATGGAAGTCAGCTCATTGGTGGAGCAAGTTGGTTGATCCATAGGACTAGAGGACACTGTGTTAATAGACATCTTGCTGGAGAAGATCCTCAGTTAAAAAATACCAGGAAATCTTTAACATCTGTCATCCTGCATTTGAGTTTTGCTGTTAGAAGTTTCCTGGTATTTTTTTGCCCTGTCCATACTCTTTGATCCAAGGGATGAAATATCTATGAGTTTGCCCATTGATGCCAGCTGCAATTATGTTTTCAGCCTGACTACAAGAGGTTATGAAATGGAAAACTTGACCAGAAATCTGCAGATATTCCAGACATAAATCCAAAATGGATTTTCCCCAGCATATTTCCTTAGTATGAAGTGACACTCTCTTGTACAGCAGCTCACGTGCTGCTCCACCAAATGGAGAAAGACATAAGTAGATGTCACTGTCAGTGGAGACCATTCAGCTCATCACCAGTTAATCATACATACCTGTGTGTCACCTTCAGAAACAGGACTGGAATAATATTAGCAGGCTGGGGAGAACCAAACAGAAGATTTGGAGCATTACAGCAGACTTCCAAAGTAAGAATCAGACTCTCAAGTATCAGCTTTTTCCCTACTCAAAGCATCAAAATGTTGGGTGTTGAAATAGGCAGCAGCTCCATTCATAAAGGCTATGTCCTGGAAGTGTGCCTCTGTGTAGTTACTTTGCTAGCTGTTGAGGTGCCCACCAGCAAGGTCTTGGCATAGCCTCTGCCCTGTTCTGGATCCCAAATGCCAGCTGAGGCTGGTCAATGAATGACCAGGGAGGCGGACCTGATGCACATTGTCACAGAGCAGTGAAAAGTCCCAGTCTTCAGCTGCAAATGAATGAGGAGCAGGTTTGCCTGAAGAGTTCAGAGCCAGCTGTGTGATGCACATGTCCAGCTCAAGAGATTTTCCTTATTACTGAGATAGAGGAATGGTATATTATCTCAATAGACTTCTGAAGTGAAGAACCAACAGCATTTTGGGCTAGATCAACTCAAACAATGTTAGAGGACTTCTATGCAGAATACCCAGTGAGGCATCTGGTGATAATGGTTTGTGCACCTGACTTAAAACCTACATTTCTGAACATTCCCTTGCATGGCTTCATTGCAGTTCCAAGGAGCTGGAGTACCAGAAAAATCTTATGCAAGTGTGTGTCAGGTTTACAATTCTGTAAGTCCCAGCTGTTGAAGAGGTGAGAGAACTTCCAAATGCACTGCATATCCAGTTCAGCTGGCAAGTGCTAGCATGCTAAACAGAAAAATCCCAACCCCACCACCCCAACATATTCTTTGCTAGGCACTGTGATTTATCACCTTCTTCTATAAACTTCTGGAATTTCCAAGTCTCATCTATAGGAAAAGAATACTTGGAAAAGTACCACAGCTTCTTCTAATAGGATACTGTTGTGGTTTTAGCGAACTCCAATATCAGGAAGCAGTTTTCAAGTGCATCACAGAAAATTAATTTCTTGCAATATTCCTTAATTGAATTATATTTTAATCTACCATTTGACCAATAATGCAAGACATGAATATTTTGGGATTTTCTGTCTCAAAAACAACTCTTTCTCACAGATCCCACTTTTTCATAGCTGTGACATCACATGAATCATGACATCACAGTCATTACCATGGAAAGACACTTACCTCACAATCTTTATTGTGTTATCCAACAGAAGCAGCTGGGTAATGTGGTTGAATAATCCTGTTCTGTATATTCAGCAATAGCAAAATGAATACCGAAAATTACTAACAAACTAAATAGCTATTTCTATAAATACTCCCCTTGCAAAAGTTTGCCCTATTTTAAAAGCTACTTGTTAAATGCTATTTAATATATAAATAAAGACTCATGGATCAAGACCAAAGTCCTTGAAACAGACAGGAAAAATACCTCATTGCTAAGCGTAAAGTAAACGTCTCTATTCTTTTGCCTTATCTGTATGACTTTTCTGTCCCCATCAGCCTTGCTATCACTACCAGCTTCTTGGGCATTTTTGGTTTTAAAAAAAAAAGTAAACAAGTGTCCTGTAAATCATGTTACTGTAGCACTTTCCACCACTGCGTTTTATTCCTCTCAATGTTGAGAGGCAACATTAAACCCCTACTTGGATTTAAAACCACCAACTTTCTCCACAATAAATGAAGACAAGTAGACAAGTGACAAGTAGTGAGGAATGAGCACAAAAGGTCTATTCTGGAGAGTAAAAGAATTCTGTTTAATCAGTATCAGTGGAAAATGAAGTGTGATAGAGCTGGAAAATACCAAAACTGTTTCAAACCAACCTAATTTGGGCCAAATTTAAAGCAAATACCAGCAAGCAAAACACCCTGAAAGGAAGCAAATGTCAGCACCCCATGATCTGAATTGCTTGGGTACTCAGCAAGATGACCCAATGACCCACCATGTTGTTATGACTGATGATAGCACTGCTGACAAAAGAAAAGAGCTCAACAGCATCTGGGCATCATGATAGGACTTGTTCTTAGAAAAGGTATCCTACCCTATAAGGGGACAAACTTTGTTCTACAGAGATACATCCTGTCCTTGTGCTTAGATGATGAAGCAACACCATCCATATGACAAACAAAATCCAAGCCACAGCCCAGTGAGTTGTCACTGGAGGCAGATCTGTCTACACGTGGAGAGGAAATGTGCACCAAGCAGCACTGAAAGCTCCAGAGGAGATTTTGGATAATAGAGCTGTAGAGCTGTTCCCTTTCCTTCACACCAAAACAAGTAAATGAGACCCTTTTCCCCTCTTCTCCCTTTTAAAATATTAGAAATCATTACAAAAGCTTGATTATTATATTCCCTGTGCTTAAAAGCCGCTGTTTTCTTCTTCATGCGAAAAGAATGTATCACATTTGCCACTGAACAAATGCATTCACCAGTTCTCTTAAATGCCAGCACAATTGCTTTAACAGAGTTAATAAGGGGGGTGGTGATGTGAACAGCCTTATTTTTGTCCTTAGTGCCCCAAAAGGAAACGTGTTTCTTACTAATAATAGTGTATGTGACAGAAAATACCAAGTACATGTAACTGTTCTCATTCACTTGCCAAAACAGATAATTCACTTCAGGGCTTAAAAAAGTAAAACTAAATAAACAGAAATACACCCCAAGTAAACAAATTAACCCTTCACCTCCTACCAGCAATTCCCATAAACCCAAAGCTTGAATCTAAATTATTTGCCGGTGACCAGAGGGTGAATTAAAGGGAAGAAGAACAGAGCTTGTGTTTAAATTCCCTGAGGAGCTTGTAAGAAACCATCCTGTCTGTCACATTTTTTTTCTCCAGTCAACCGTTAAGCACTCCCTGCCAGTGTAAACCAGACCTGTGGAGGAAACAGCTTATTCACACCAAAATTTATTTCTAGCCATCCGTTTTTTTGTAGTACTCAATACAATTCTGACAGGCTCAAACATTCAACAGTCATAAATCCACTTCCTCCTGCCTACCCCTAGAGAAATCGAGTAACTGGGCTTGAAACCAGGGAGACTTAACTGAAATTTATTAATAAATGTTGCACAGTTTTGTTTGTTTCGGTTCCTGATTTTTGAAGCTATACATACTCTCAGGTGAATTTCCAGGATTTTCTGTAACTACAATGACAAGGAATGACAGTCTTTATACCCCTTTATTTCCAGTGGCTGAAGCTGTAGGGGGAAAATAAAAGTGAATCAGTACCATGCAACTCCAGATGGAACAGATGCAGCAATGCTGCTGCCTTGTTAGTTCAAGCCCAGTATGCTTAAACCCCAAACCTCAACACACTGCCTTCAGGGGTGCTGGAAGTGAATGCCACACCTAATTCCAAGGAACAAAATGGTACAAGATAGTTGGGTGAGTGTATATGCCTGCACCTCATTAATAACTTGTCTCAAATTAGCAACCAGCTCTCAGAGAAAAGTCTTCTGCTCAAAGTTTAATGGATGATAGCATTCCCTCTGCAACTGAGCCAGGTATTTCTTCCCTGACCTGGGAGACTTCAGCACAGCAGGAGAACAGTGATGACAGAAAGTAGCCAGGGGACCCTGTGCCTGGGATGTCCCTTGCAGTGTGTTCACTGCTTACCAGGAGCCTGTTCTCAGGCTGGGATGGGCACCTGTGGTGGGCTTTGCTCAGAGGGTCCATGGCCAGCAGGGCAGGGCTGTGGGGAGCTGGAGACTGGCCCCAGTGCAATGCTGATGGGGCAGGGGCTGACAGCCCCAAGGGGTGACCTGGGCCCAGAATGGTGGGGGGAGCCCAGGGGGTGGGCAGGGACAGGCAGAGCTGGCAGTGTCAGGATGTGCCATGGCAGGGCTGTGACAGTCTGGGGCAGTCTGGAGTGGGCTCTTTTCCCTTCAGGAGGAAGGGGACATTTTGGTGTTTTACCATGTGCACAGAGATACCTGCAGATCTATAAAGCCTTTCCCAAAGCCAATATAGATACCCCTGTGCAAAAGATAAATTCCTTCCTAAATTAACCCTGGGTTCATAGAGGGACAAGAGGCTTATAACAAGTACACCAAAAACCTGCTGTCTGCTACAGGAAAATCACTCTGTGTCTTTTACTCACTCTGGCCATAGTGAACCGATGAGTAATTGTAGTAACCATTTTCCTCCATGGAGCAAGGGCTCTCTAAACCCTCAAAACCTTCTGGTTGAATCCACTTAAGATCAAGCAGTAGCTTAGCAGTCAGGTCCTGAAAATCCATTTTTGACAGTCCAGGACTTGAGGATAGATCCTTCCTTTCCTCCCTGTTGGTGCTCTTTGGAGGCCAGCCTGGCTCCTGAGACCAGACATCCCCTGCCCATCTGCCCTGAGGATCAGAGGATCCCTAGCTCCCTATCCAGGGCTTTGGCACAGCAGGTTCACAGTCAGACCCAGACTCACTTCTCAGCTCCCCTCTGTCTGGCAGCTGGACACAAAACCCACACTATTCCTCTCAAAGGCTTATTTTATTTGTGAGGCAGGACTCCAAAGGCTGACCAGGTCTGAAGCCTTTCTAGTTGCTGGTTCATAGGATGCACGTTTTCACTGTAGGAACACTGCTTTCTAATTTAATCTTCCAGGAGAAAACACACCAAAATAAAGTAAGGAGTAAAGGCTTACTAAATAAAACTCTTAACCCTGACACATAAATCTCCAATAGTAGAAAACATTATCAACCAGTTCTGGGAAAAGAGCTGACCTGAATCCTTCCCCTTCTCCTTGCTTTGACAGTCAGTCCAGGCAGTGCTCAAGCCTTCTCTTCTCTCCAGGCCACTTCAGAAACACTTGGCTGTGATTTAATAAAGACAATTTTACTAGAAACTTGTTCTACACCTTATTTTACATCTGCCTTAAAAAATATGGATCTTAAGGCTCCCTCAGCTTGGCACATTTGGACCTACTCTGCTACAAGGTCAGAAGGGCCGCTAGAGAATGTTTAAAGGCACAGTTCCTCTGAGATCTCTTTGGGGCATCCCACACATCATTTTTAGTGCACGATGGACAGAATAAATGGACACCATGTAGACTGGCTTAGCACCTAGACAGAGGAAGCCTTGCAAACCCAGCACTGCTATCAAAATAGCATTCATAGTCCAGTAGAGAAGCATCTCCCACCTGTCACAAATTGATTCCTTATCTATTCACCTGTCGATGAGCTCCAAGAATTAACAAAAAACAGTGGATCTCCACAGCTCTCTAGATTTTGGGTGAGGTGCTGAGGATCTGGGATCCACAGGACTAGAGATATGCCTGTGGGCTTCCGCACAGTGTTAACAGACCTCCTACCGAAAAGTGTGGTGCAGCAAAATTCTGTAGTGAAAAATAAACCCCTTTTCTCTTATGTATTTGGAATGACAATCCAGCACAACTGACAGCTTTCTGGGTGCCCATCTTACACCAACCCTGGTGCAAGGATGATTTCCCATGGTTTGGTAGTAATGTGACAAGCTTATGGCCTACGTGATAGGAGAAGTAGCTCCTTTTAAAATCATTCCTAAAAAGGTAAATAAATATTTAGGCAAAAACCTAAATATTAGGAGTGTTCCTAGTCTTCTTAGGCTTACAGTCATTCCCAGTTCATGTATAATGCTAACTAGTCTAATAATTTTTATTGTCAAGTGTGAAAACGCAGCATTCAAGGCCACATTCTTATTTAAGACTGAGAGTGTGAAATAGGGAAAGTGTTAGGAAAAACAAAACAAAACCAAAACAGAAAGGAAATTAAAGCTCTGTATGGCTTTTTTTATTATTATTTATTTTCAGTTGCTGAGAATTTTATAGACTCTCTTTCATCTTCGCTCCCTTCAAAGACGAGTTTGTTTTTTTGCTGCATTCTGAAGACATTCGTTCAGTGTGAAGCAGTGGCAGGGCACCCTGGCCAGAGAGCTGTCAGTAAGCCCAAAGAGCTGCCGTGCAAACCAGACCCACATCAACACTTGCCACATGTCTCAGGAAGCTGTCTCAGGGAGAGCCATTTTCTGAGAAGAATGTTTCCTCCTTTCCCCATTACTTTCACCATCCATATTTTTATGGGAGCCCTTTTAGCACAGTATTTATTTCTGAGTCATACAAATCAGCTCCAAAGCCTGGGTAATGCCAAAAATGGGCTATTCATATTCATTCGCGCTCTTGTACGCATCTCTGCTCTCACAAAATGGAACATGTGTCTGATGAGCTTATTTACTTTCTAAATGTGTGGCAGGGAAGGATTGAGAGTGTGCAAGAGATAATGGTAGAAGCACTGGAATAACATCAATAAGGCATTTGCAAATAGAAAACCTCGCAGTTCGCCTGATCTCTGCCAAACTCTGTGAAGTTTGGTTATAATGGTGTAGATTTTATTGTTATGCCCTTTAGAATACATGGGCACGTGCTTCCGTCAGCTAATTCCCAAAATAATGATGCTGCTCAGTGCAGCGATAACTCATTCCAAGATGCCACTTGACTGGTTGCTGTTCACTTCCACAGGGAAGAAAGCTGCTCAGGCCGTCACCTGTGCTGTCACATAGCGCCTCTTGGGGGCCAGGGCTTTTTGAGTTTGCATTTGCAAACTCAAAAAGACCTCCATTTGCAGCAGGTCGAGCCTGCTGTGAGTCATCCTGCACGCAGAACTCATGGTCAGCTCCCACTCCAAAGCCCTGATAGATAATGCAATACAGAAAACGCTCGGGGAGCAAATTTCTCCACTCCCTGGTGCACACGTGACATAACAACACCTTGCAGCACAGGCAGATTATCCCGGTGACCACGGGGAGTGCTCAAGATGCTGGCCTGAGGCTTCTCTTTCTACATAATAGAAAAAGGCATTATTTTCACTGTAGTATCTTGGTGCCCCCTAGTAAGACCCCACATTAAAAAGGAAGATGCTCCCCACCTAGCTGCCTTGTGATCAGTCCTCTCTTTGGCAATAGGCAAGCAACCTAGATTAGCCTATGTCTACCAAGTTACTGTGGCAGAAAACGAGATTCCTGCCCTTTTTCCAAAAATATCGAACATTCTTTCAGGTTTCGCAAGTGTGTTTCTTACCCACATTGTTGACATTGTATCCCCTGTGTCACAGACATTCTTATATTTATGCTAAGAGTATGATGGAATTAAAGACCAGGATTCTGAAATATCCTTAGGGGATAATTTTGTAAATATATATTCAGTGCTATGAGTCCACTTCAACAGTAAAAAAGGGGGGGAAAAAGAAAGGAAAAGAGAAAAAAAAAACCTCTCAGCTCTTCAGAAGTAATTTTATGTACCTCAGGGATGAGTCATCTCTGGCAGAGGAGATTTAACAAGATGCAAAGAAGGGCTGATTCCACACCGAAACAGGGAAATCACCATTCCTTCAGTTTGATAGTTAATTTTTTAAACTAGAACTTCTCTTACCTCCACAAAGAGCCCCCAGCTTCTTATACATAACTGACTGACAGACAGTCTTCTCTGTCTCCACATTGTGCATGAACAACTTTGCCCATACCCTGGGCTGGGGGTGTGAAATAACAGGGACAAGAATCCTCTGCTACCTTGAGAAAGATCCAGAGGAGCCGCTTCCTTTTTTCTTTTTTCCTTCCCCAGAAAAATGCATCTTCTCCAATAAACACCCTCACTTTTCTTCACCAGGCAGTATCAGAGAGAGCCATCTCTAATCTCCCAAGTACCTTTCAATTTTATTTTGCTACCAGGGCACTAAGATTCCCCTCTCTCTCTGTGGCAGATAAAATGAGCTCAAAGTTACCCTTTCAGGGGTGGAGGTCAGTTCCCTGATATATCCAGACAGAAGCCTCTAATCACTTGAGGTTTTGTCCTAGTGAGAGCTGTGAACATGCTGCATTTCTAAAATCTACTTATTAACATGATAACTAATCTAATGGATGCCTTCAGATGCTTGAACGCTGAAGGCAGAAGCAAGAGTGCATACACATCAAGACAGCTTCTACATTTTTAAGCCAATTTGCTACTTGCCTAGAATTAAAAAGAGGATGAAAAGAGTTTAATGCGAGCTAACAAACTCTAACTATGGCTGACAGGGCAGACATGGATGATGTCTTCCCTACTGCAAATAGGATTTTATTTTGTGTTCTTAAATCTTTTGAGTCTAAACTTTAAATACTGTATTACTCACATGTTTGCATATAGATTCCTGTAAGAGAGTTGCAAAAATCCATTCTGGATCATTTTTCAATCAACAGGTTAAAGGAAAGACAAAGTGCTCCCAGCTGTTCTTTCAATGTATCTAGCATTTGTAACAGCAGAAAGTGCATTCTAGAAAAAGCCCTGGTTTTGATGTGGGCTCAACAAAATTTTCCAACATCTCAGTCAAAACAAACTGGTAAGAGGAGCTTGCTGAATGAAGAGTAGAACAGTCTCGCCTATTTTGATGGAAGGACCCTTTCCAAATGCAAGTCAGGAACAGCTTTTCCATTGTTTTCAGTGCTGAATGGCAGTCGTCCACTTGGCTTCCCAAAAGTCCTGGCCCAGAGTCGACACTGGACCGTTACCTGCACGACACACTCAATTCAGCTGGAAGGGAAGAGCAAAAAACCTTTCTAACACCAATAACACACACACACTTTTCAACAAACAGGTGGGTTTAGTTACTAACTCCATACCTGGAGTGCAAATGAGGGTCCTCAGGTTCCCAAGCCTTCTGCTTTAGATCAAATTGCTACTTCTGGGGGTGGAAGTACTGTCTTTTCTGCCCCAAGCACAGCCATACAGTGCCATATGAATAAACAACAGATATGAATAAACAAGGCAAGAGATCAGAGAAATATAACAGTGCTCTGACACCTTGAGTTTGGATTACTTACAAACTGCATCAATTCCTGGCAAGGCTGACCTAACTTGTGATCCTGAGAGCTCGATAAATTGAATTCCACAGAGTTCACCATGTATTGGTTTTTTGATGAAAACTTTGAAAAACAGTGTTGTTTGGGGTTTTTTCTCTCCTCAGCAGTGTAGTTCTAACAGTGTTGCATAAGCATCGTGACTTCTCTTTCTGCTTTGAGACAAGTTTCTTTCCATGCTATGCACTGAGTTCTCCTTGGGTTTTTCTGTCCACCCTAGAGGATGCTGTATTTCCATGATGTATTATTGAAGTGTGTATGTTGTTTATGAGCTACCCTGGTATCCTTCAGTAGGGAGACACAATCTAAATGTAAAATAGCATCACTGTGATGAATAAGGGGAATTCAAGGCTCTGGCATCTTTACTGCATCTACGAGATGTGCTTGGATGCTAAAGCTGTCCTCTTTTGCATGTACAACACTAATACTTTGTAGTTTCTTCACTGAGATCTGTAAGTACGGAAACAAAGTCTGACTTCTAAATGACTAATGCTTGCAACTGCACTGCAGACCTGAGAAGCTGCCTCTGCAGCCCCCTGAAAATGACTGACTGGTTCATAGCAAGCAGGATGGAATGGCAAGAAGAAAGGCCTGAAGTGGAAAATGATCCTGCCCCATCAGTTGACAGGAAGCTTATGAGGTGTTTTGTTGATTCATAGAACAAAAAATGTGAGAACTGGGAGAGACAGAGGCACAAAACCTAGAATGCTTCACAGGCATTATCCAGGCGTCTCACAGAGCAATGGGTATAATTCCCTCCCTGAGAGAGTTCTGTGGGGACTGGGTACGAGAGCTGCCAGAAGTGAGGCAGCAATGACCCCACTCTGCAGCACTCTTTTGACTTAATAGGAACAGCTGGTCAGTGAAGTGTTCGCTAGAAATTTAACAAGGCTCAAACAGTGAGAAACATCTGCCAATAAATCAAAAGGGAGCACCAAGCTAAATGAGGTTTAATTTAAATTCGTACCTAGGGCTGACAGATGAGAGCTTCATGGCTCTTCTGCATTGCATTAGCACATGCAGACCTGTGGCCACAGCAGCAGCAGCAGCAGCTCGGGGAACATGTTTCTGGATGGCAGCCTGGGGTCTTGGGTTAAGTGTGCAGCAGTTGTGCAAAAGAGTGCATAGAACTAAGGGGGCTGTGGGGAGAGGCAACAGGGAAGCCATTTCTCCCTAATGGCACATTTTCCAAGCCATTTGAACAAGATGAAAGCCACCTTGGCCACAAATGTTTTGGGCTCTGCTGTGCCCCATTGCTGTCACCAGCTTGATTCCACTGTTCCCTGAGAAAGCAAGCTGCCATATCAGGAAAGGTGGTGGCCATAGGGGAAATGTTTCCCAAGATGGCAGCTGGGGATAGCAAGGGGAGGGAAGTCAACTAAAATTTTTGTTCCCTTGCTTGAAGAAGCGTCACAACTGTCAGTGAAAGGCCAGCTTTCCCTGAATCCTCAGGATATGGTGGGTGTGGGCAGAAGCCTCCAGAAGGTCACCTCACAGTGACCAAGGCCATCACAGGCACAGGGGGTTCATTCATCCCTCCTGCTTCCCTGGGCAGGTTCTAGTCTGGCAGCAAGGGCTGGATTTCAACTTGAAACAAGTCTGAGGCAGACTTGGTGGCTTTGATCCCCTGGGAGATCAGGAGAGTCATGCCAAGGGAAACATAGGTGTTTGCTGATTGTGCCTGTGTGTCACTCTGCTCTACCACGAGCAAAGGTGACTTATTTTCAGGGAAATGCTCAGTCGCACTTTCTGTGACTTTTCAAGCAAAACTTCATGGCTGCTTATGGGCATCTTCAGCATTAGCAACAGCGGCAGTTCCGCTTCAGACTTTGTGTCACAGCTGAGCCCATTCGGTACCCATGCCTGATGGCTTGTCTGAAGGAGGCTGACATCTGATTTCCAGCTTGTATCTGATTTCCAGCTGTGCTGCATCATGTCACACTGGTTTCTATGCCCTGGGGGAAACTGAATCTGCTGCTGAAAGCAGCATTCACTTTGCCAGGGGGTGTTGTGGTGCCATCAATGGAAACAATCACTTTTCAGGCTGTTGGGGTAAGGCAAGCAGCCAGTCAAAACTGCATGAACAAGAATAACAAGTGGGACGTTGCCACCTCACAGATATGAGAGCACAGCCAGGTGCCAAGGTGGCAGAATGCTGTGCCTCAAAACATTATTTGTGCTTGCCCAGGGTGGCTTGCTTTGAATCTCACAGAGCTGCTGGATTGTTTGCTCATAGTTCATGATCCAAGATAAAGGGCTGGTTGTCCCTTCATCTGGGATGTGGCATAACTGGAGAGGCAAAGGAGAGAGTGAAGGTGGGAATGGCTGAAGGATGAGCTGCAGGGTGAATTTCTCTGGGCTAGGCTCTCACTGAATTCTGCATGGTTACTCTTTGCTTGAATTGGGGAATCAATTTGGTGGCTTTTTTTTTTTTTACCCCAAATGAAATTAGAGACAGCCAAAGCATGACACACCACAAAGTGTACCAGGGGGTATTTCTGGTCTATGAACAAATCTAAATAAATGTATCTGTATGGAAAGAATTGTGATCATTGCCTCTTATACTCACGGACTCTCTGACTCCAAGAAACCTCAACAAACTTATTCTTGTAACGTCTTCCAGAAATTTCAAACAAGAGAGACTGAAAATAGTGCACAAAATACAAAAAAA
>VYZT01050265.1:0-57834 GCA_013400735.1 Pomatostomus ruficeps | reverse complement strand
AAAAAAAAAAAAAAAAAAACAGATATACTGGTATAGTGACATTCCAGCTGGTTTTTCATATACAAACTTCCATGCATGCACACAGACACATGCACACATAAAATGGATTAGATTAGTTCTGAAGCTTTCAAAAACAGCAGCTAAACTTTTTTTAAAAGCCAGAGACAGCCATACTCCCTTCAGAAATGATCTGGTAGGAAAATATCAAAAGCAGAATGTGCAGGCTTTTAAAGAAATGTGTAGGAGCAAAACGAGCTTATTTCTGTTTTAATCCAAATTGAATCATATGTCTTATGTCAAAGCTATAAAAAAAGGAAGGTAAAAGAGGTAATTCATGTACTACAAACTTTAAAAAAATTTTTATTTTTTATTATTTCATTCTCTTTACACAAAGAATAAATAATAAAAAAAAAAGTATCAATTCCAAGCAAGAAATTTTCGCCTCCTTCCTACCATTAAGAAGAAACTAAGGAAACACATCCTCTTCTGCTATAGTCTGTCACAGCTTCTCAGGAATCAAAGGAAGTAGGACAGTTTCCAACAATGGAGGACATGATCCTCAGATCTTTAGTAAGTGAAAAAGCATCCTGTCTGGAACTATTTGATAGAAGAAGCTTATCCAGAGGTGGCTGATAAAATACTTTCGGTGCTCTGTAAAGGAGATCAGTTGATCCTGAGTAAAGGCCACTGACACTGCCTGCCTGTTGGGAGGAGCACGGTGTCCCCTGGCCCTTTTCCCAAGCCCCAGCGGAGCAATGTGTGGCTCAGATGAGCTGTCCAGCTGGCAGAGCTGCCATCTGTCCCCTTGGACACGTCTGCCATTACGTAATGGCCCAGATATGGCCAACTGACCAGGAGGCCCTGGAGAAGGAGGGCTCCAGATGGCAGTGTGCTGTCACCGCGGATACTTAGCACACTGCTCCCTCCTCAGGTCTGGGGAGCTTGGGGGAAGGACAGCATCCAGAACAGGGCTGCATGAAGTCCTTAGGTACCAGGAGCCTGCTTCTTCCCTCCATTTGTTACAGGATCCTCAGATTCTACTGGAGCAAGGGCTGTGCAACAGACTTGGCTCTGAAAACTTGCAGTGAGCCAGGTAGCTCTGAAAGCACAACACACACTGCATGCACATCCTGTCTGCATGGGTTCAGCATGCCCAGTTAGGACAGTCAGAAACAACAAAAATGAGCATGAGACTGGGCTAGGACACAAGGAAGATAAAAGACCTAAAGATCTCCTGGCAAGCTGAAAAGCTTCTAGTAGCCTTGGGGCCATATTCAGCTAAACAACCTTAGGCACTGATGCAACAAAAGCATGATGTCTGGTCCAGAGAGTATTTAGAGTGTGTAAATTAGGATCCTGTAGGACACACAGCTCCCACTGATACTACAGACAGTTTCAGAGCACTCAAGAGGCTGAAGACTCCAGCAGGGAGCCACATCCATCTGAACGATATAGACTCCCAGCATTCCCCACTGCCTGCTCAGTACTTGCCCTGGTCCATGAAGCAGGACCTGCCATCTCTTCCTCTATAGCTGCAAACCAGGGTGTATCCACTCATTCCTCTTGACACAGTGTAGGGAAAAGTGATGTTGTTTCAATGGCACCACTGGTTTTTACCTCTTTCCCTTCTCAGAGCAGACTGAGAGTTCTTCACAGCATGGCTTCTGTCAGTGGGTCCTGGGCCATGATGGGAGCTCCTGGACACAAGATCAGAAATTAATAAAATAATAAAAACCCCCCAGTAACAGTTCTTGCAACTACCTCCTCCAGCTTCTTGCTTTCCCATCCCCCTCAGTCTTGGGTTCTGCAGCAACAACAGCAGCAGCAGAATTTCTGTGAACAGAATAATACTGCAAAATTCAGGTTATCTCTGGAAAATCTTCCCAGAACAGCCTGAAGTGGCCACATGATTTTAGAGAAAGTGGGAGGATGTCACTTTCACTCAAAGGCCAAGACTAATTGCTGAGCTGGATCCATTAATCCTGTCTGAGCTGCACAGGTCTCCAAATCTCCTGCCTCTTCTGGGAACATTGAAATATTAGCAAACTAATACAAAAAGTATCATCACCCCAAGCCATGTTCATCCAGTGCTAAGAAACTATTCCATGCCTTCGCACAAATTATGTTGGCCTCTTACACTACCAAAGTAGCCTTTTTAAAAGAGATTTAATCAGGTTCAGAACACACAAAAGATCATTTGGAAGACCAGAAAACTGTATAAAATCACTATCATAAAGACATTTCTGAGCTGCTCTCTGTGTATTTATTTTCTGCATGTGGAATCAGTCAGTCATTTTGAATGCTTGATAAAATCAAGGACAATTAAAGTAAATTGAGTTTTAATTTCAGACTGTGACATATGTCTATGGCTAAGTATTTCTTTCTGCAATGTCTGGAATTACTAACCAGCAGCACAAGCTAAGTTCAAATATCAGTCAAGGTGGGAAAAAGTTCTTCACTCATCAAAAAGCAGACAATCAAAGTGTTGGAATACTTTGCATTACTCTCAGAACAGAAGAGTTGAAACAAAGTCTGTATTCCAGTCTGATATTTATAGGATGAGAATAACTTTTCAAGAGTTGGGGAGGGACAGGACAAGGTCAAGCAGCAATGACCCAGCTAATGAGGAATCCCACCGTTCCGTGTAAGAGGAGAAATGAGCCCCATTGAGGGCTGAGCCCTCAGTATTCATGAACAGCACCAGGACCTGTGCTGCCAGCTTCCTGCCCACTCAACATCACCTTTCTGAGCTGCATCACTGAAGATCTGTAGAGAAACCATCATTTATTGGCAAAGGCACAACTGCAACAATTGGTTTTAATCCCAGTCTCAAATTCAACTTTCATATCTTATAAAACCAAAACCATTTTTCTCTGCTTCTTATGTCTATTTTATCTGCCTGTTACAGGGTCTGGTTCTTCTCTGAGTAACTGGTGCTTCCCTGTGAACTGACCAGACAATTGATCCTCCTGACAAAGTTTGCTCGTGCAGCAGACTTTATTGTCATCCCACATCAGCTCTGAGTTTGACTCCTGCTACTGCATCTTTGATGGCAGCTCTGGGCTGGTTGTTAGCCTGGCATAAAGTGCTATGTCTGTGTGATTTTGATTGTGTTCTTTCCTCTCAAATCCTCAGATGACCTATGAGAAGAACAAAGCTTGTCCAGGCTGAGTAGATGGCTTGCAAGGGGATACTTGCTCAGGAAAGGCAGGCTGTGTTAATGACTTTTCCAAAGTTCCACTGTCCCATTGCCAACAATGTCATTTCCAGAAAGTGAATTCTGTGACAAGACAACAAGAAAAGAAGATTTTAACAACACAGCACTATCCTCAGCCTATGTGAAAAAGTTGTAAAAACTTTTTGGCCACACAAACAGTGATCCAGATGAGTTTTCTGTAGGTTCTGGATGGCTGAGGTCCTACAGAGGGGAGCTGAAGGGAGATGACTTGTACTTTCTGGAAAAGTCAAGTCAGTTGAGACTAAAAAGACTGACTGAATCATTTAATTAGGACCACATAGAGTCAGAAAAGGGTTTTGATTCCATCCAAACCGTCTCTTAATCACAGGAAACTACAGAGTAGGATATTACACAGACTACGGGGAAAAATTAATATCAAAGTCCTTATGAAGTTGCTCATTTGTGAAAAATCCATCCAGCTCAGTCTCTAAGGCACAATGGCTGGCCTCTCAGCAAGTCACTGTTCAAATCCTTGCTGTCCAGTGACAGCTCTATTACAGCAGAGGAGGTGTTAGATGTCTTACTAGAGGTTGGCAGAGCAACTTACACAGGGAACTGTGGGTCTTACCATTTCTCCCTCAGCCCTAATGAACACTCATGTCTAGAACAATAAAATCTCCTCAGTGATGACTTTGAGAGAAAAATCATCTATGAAGCTGATTAAGACACAGTTTGGGTACAGTAAAACCTTCTAATGTCTATTTCCATCTACCTTTGAAATGCAGACTGCTACACAGAGGCAACCAAATGTCCTAGTTTAACCTCTTACATGGTTATCAAATCAAAAGGAAGAACAGTGAGAAATTCAGCAAATCAAAGGCTTTGCAAGAGGGTTCAGGGACTTCAAAACAGCCTCTTCTCACATGCAACACTTGCGTGGGAGAACAGGGGGAGGAAACAGTGCGTTCAGATCTCCAGTCAGTTTAGGACTTATTCCTATAACTTTTTGACATCTTCTTCTATTATAACAAAACTTAATCCACTTCACAAGAGTGACTTACTACCGGTTCTGTTTACAGCACAAAGTGCCAAGCAAAAAACCTTCTGTAATAACTAAAGTTACTGACTCAAACAAAATCTCTTGACAGCAGGACTCTCTTTTTTATTATTATTATTTATTTCTTGGAAAGACATAGAAATGCTATTTGAACAGTTAGCTGCCCAAGTACATCAGAGAATAGTATATAAATAGGATTCACTTGCAAAGTGGAGGCAGAGCCAGACCCATGGAATATGTCAAAAGGGAGCTTAATTATGCTCTGTTTTTAATGAGTGACAAAATCATGCCACTGAAATCTATTACCCAGGTATCACAGAAATTTGAAACTCAGTAAAGTTGTAACAAATATTTAATTCTGCAGTATGCACAGATGTGGCTGAGAAATTACCCAAAGTTTTCTCTAAGAAGCATCAAAGCAGTTAACTTCAATCACATTTTGCTGGGGCTGATATTCTCTTTCATTTTCAGAAACTTTAAGGAATTAACAACAGTCTTGGCAAACCTTAATTCTGACAAGTTAGTATGCAGTCCTTGTAGCTATAACAAGTATACTTTTCCCTGGTTCTCGTTTTACACATGATTCTGTCTACCCACCAGCATTTTGGAACAGAGCCCTGTGTGTTGAGGAAGTTAAAGCAATAGAAAACACTACCCCCATATCCAGTCACATGGATGTCATGAAGTTGAATTCCTCATTATCCAGACGAAGAGAGGAGGAAACAAGAAAACCTAGACCAGCTCAACTGAATGTCTGCGAGGTCCCTCTGATCCTGTCTGGATCAAGGGACCTTGAACTTCATGTACTGATCTTCCCTTCAACAAGACCCACCATGGTCACCTTGTTTGTGACAGTCTTCCCTCATTCAGGACATTGCAACCCTAGTCCAAAACATGGCAACAGAAGGTCTTGCCTTCACATCACTGTGTTTTCATTTCAGATGGTTTGCTGCATTTGGAGCAATTGATTTTTCCTCAATACTGAGCAAAACAGAAACAGACAGACTTTTTGAGCCACCAGAAGATTTGAGTTCCCATTTAGGGAAAGCCAGATGTGGCAATTACTTAGGCATCACAGACATGAAGGAATGAGACTGGGTTCCTATTTGGGAAATTACACTGTTTTCAATATAAGGCAATATAAGGCAATATAAGCAAAATCATCTTCTAATTACTCCAGGCTTTATGCATTTGTGGGTACTTCAGTCCTTGTGTCCTTGGGAAAATGCAGGAAAAGATTTTGGGTTGTCATGGAGGGTAGTTTTGTACTCTGTCACAGGACCATGGCTCAGCTGTAGGTTTTTCCATGGAAATGGCATTCCAAATAGCAACTCCTCTGACTTTTTATCCTCATTTGCAAAACAGGGCAAGACACCATCTTGCAAGAACATAATCCAGTGCCAGTGAATATCTTTGTGACCCCCCTAAAGGGGGGTACTCCAGAAACAAAAAATGTTATTTTAAGCATTATTGCCAATGGATGTATTTGTGACACCAATTAAAAATCTCTAAAAGACCATCTTCTTGTAGAACTTTGAGGTGCAACGGACATCAACAATGAGCTTGTATAGGTGCTGTCTTTCAGATTTAATCTGTATGTGCACATCAGACACTGCACAACAGCCATTCACTCATGTTAGAAAGTAATTGTGGCATTCTGGATGATTTGTTGACTTGTTAATGGCTGTCAGTGAACATACTGTATGTACATTAGCTGTCCTGTTTTAATAAGAAACAGAACTCTTTAATGTTCCTCTTCTGACATTTTTTCATTTTTAATATGCAATTAAAAAATGACAAATATAACCCTCAGAAGAGGTTGGACTAGACAGTCTCTAGAGGTCTCTTCTAATCTCAGTTATTCTGTGACTCTGTGAAAATATCTTGGAGTCTTTAAACAGCATTAGGGGGAATATCATCACCTGTGTGTGAAGAGATAGCTGAGACACCAACATGGCTGGTAGCACAAACGAGACTGCAGTGAGTTGCTTTTATCTCACACAGCAGCAGAAATGCCTTAACTTCATTACAAAATGTGAATGTGAGAGCTCACTGAGTGCCATTTCAGACAGGTGCTTGTCCCATGTAATTTGTTTCTATTTCTCCTGAAAAGCAGGTATCAAAAGCCATTATTTGGCTACATCTAAGCTGGTCCCATCTTTCTGCACCTCACTCAACACCAGCACAACAAATGTGTCTCTCTGTAAAGGACTGAAAGAAAATTCCACATTGCCATCACAAAGAGCACAAGGCTGGGCCTTGGCCATGTGTATCCCTGGGGAAGAGTACACACATGGTGCTCCTGACCTTGTGAGCCTTTGGACTACTGTGACTTGTCACTGTGATGGTGGTGGCACAAGTTGGGGTCTGCATCTGTAAGCCTAGGCTTGGTGTTCCATTTGGCATGGTTGGTGCTGACATCCTGCTCCATAAAAAAACCCCAAAACAATATCCCCCTCTCCCCCGTGGTTTCATGAGGACCACATCTGAAAGCTACCTCGTTTATTGCTTACCCAGACTTTTGCTGTGCTGTAACTTTATGTCAACATGATCATCCGTGTTTCATGGAGTTTGTTCTGAATAAGTCTGAACAAAACCTTCCATTGTATCTTAACAAAATTGCTAGTTTGTGATTCAAAATGGCTTGGCTGGCATCTCATGGCCTAGCACAACACCTGCAATCTTGTGTTGTAGGTCACCTTTAGCCGGGGTGGTGGCACTGATCGCTCGCCTGACTGTCAGAATGAATCTTGCCACTGAAGTACCTGCAGCTGGGCACGAGGGAGGCGATGTGACACGTCTGATACCATTTCTTTTAATGAACAACAAGCACTCTTTGGATGTGAATTGAGTTCCACTGTCACTTAGAATCTGTCCAGGAACGTGAAAACAAGAGTCTTAGCACTTCCAGTCTCTGGGCTGAAGTAATTTGCAGGGATTATGGCAAGCTATTTTCAAGGCACACCTAACAAAGCTGAAAAAATACAGTTTATGAGAACTGCAGAAAAGGTTTCCTGAATTCTACCCGCTGACTGTTGCATGGAAGAGCACATGGTGTTTGTGCATAATCTTGACATTGCACTGCCATTGCTGATCACCACTTACCCCTCCGACTACCTGGCCAGCATCTAGTAGGCGAAGAATCCTCACATGCTTTTTGTAGCAGTATGAACCCGGACTTGATGATCTGAGAGGTTCTTTCCAACTTTAATCGTTTTATGATTCTAAGGCACGTTGCAATAGGTGACAGCCCCTTCAGCTGTTAGTCCATTTGCTTTAGCACAGTGGAGAGGGGATAAAGGACTAGCACCAGTTCACTCCGGAAACAAAGCCCTGCTGCTGTGAGGGGAGAGGAACCCATAGTAAGAAATTACTTGTCGAGAAAAGAGCATAATTGTGAGACATTTAGTAGTTGTAATGCCTCACGGATAGATTTGCATTTGCATATTACACACTAAGCAGTCCCTTGTGCATCATTTAAACTCTCTTCACACAGGCAATGCTCTGTCAGTTTTCATAACCCAGCTGCCTGTGCAGGAATTGTTCTGTTTTCCCTCCTGAAGCTGTATGTGAAAGCAGAAACATTCTGTGCTCACAACTGGCTTTGTGGAATGGGTATTTTTGTCAAATCTCCACAAACTCAGAAGATATTTTGTCTATGGATTGAACAGGAGCTGCTATATAATGCAGTAAATTTTGAATTTCATATTCAGTGAGAGCTGATCTTTGTCCTCCTTGAAGCTATCGTTAGCAGATGCTGCAGGCTTTTGGTATCTGCTGCACAGTCCTCTGCAGAGACACAGGTACATAGGCTCAACTCCTTTCTCCATCAATAGGGGGAGGAGTCCCAGTGTTACAGGCTGCTGTTCTCATTCCATTTCTGCAAGTCTCATGATCACTCCCTGTTCCTTCGCAGCTCTGGGCCAGCATGACCAAATCTTAATTGAGTGTGTCTCTAATTTTCTGTGAAGCATCAAGAAGCCTCAGTGGCACAGACAGACTTCAAAAGGACAACAGTTATTATACACAAATCCACAAGGCCTTAGTATTTGCACAGCCACTCTGTGTCAAGGGCTTTGTGGCTCCTGTAAACTGAAGGCATAGAAGAGTTACAGGAGTTAGTAACTACAGAGCTGTAGCTAAAAGTGACCTTTTGCTTCAGACCTGTGTGCCTGCATATTTGCTACTGATGGGCTGTTGGCCCATTCCCACCAGTCAGGTTGATTCAGACATGTACTGAATCTCTCACTGGAGCTAAACAGCTTCCCCTGTTTCCCTGGGACCAACCTGCCTTCCCTGCTGATAAAGTGGTGCCTTTGAGGGAAAGGAAGAGGGATATTTTGCCACCCCATCAAACCAAAGCACCTCCTTCAGACACCTGTGCCTTTCTCCTGTAAAGCCTCAAGCCCTGGTTGGAAGGACTGAAGAGCATCACCAAACTGTGTGGTTCAAAGCTGTGCACTGGGGAAACACACACAAGCCTGTCAGTATCCAAATGTCTCGGCTCACCTCCATGGGGCAACGCTCTTGTAAGGCCATGATGGAAAAAGCCAATTTGTACTTTCACTGCTACAAATGCTGAGGAGAATGGGCTGGAAAGGAGCCTGCAACACCAGCCTTTTCCATGACGCCATCACACTGCTCTTGCTGTGCCTGCGGGGCTGCACCAGGCAGCTCGTCCCACACGGAGAGAGAGTCCAGCACCACTTCTAATGGGTGCAGCGGGCTCAGCAACAGGAAATCACCATCCTCATTTAGCTATGTGCACTTTTGAAAAAAGACTTGGCTGTGACACCAGAACCAAAAGAGGTTGTGTTTTTCTGCCTGGCGTTTGTCAAAGGAAGCGAAAGGCCAGCTGCTGGCTACACTGGCTGGCACAGGCTCCTCTTAGTTTCAAGGATAAAACACACGGCTTTGATGAAAGCAGCAAATGGGGAAACACGCAAAGCCAACCACGACTGCTTCAAGCATTGCATGCGACAAGCATTTGCCCGCTGTAGATTATTTTTGCAGAATACCGGCAGGTCACTGACTCACACAGATAAGTATTACCTGGCAGCAGAATTATCATCGATTTCATACGATTGATTTCTCAGCCAAAGAGTAACATACTAAATCTTTTCTGTTAAAAGAACAAACTACCATGGCAGGAGAAAGTAAATTATTCTGGGAGCCCACAGCTTAAAGACCAGAAAACCTTTCAGAGACATTTTTCACTGCCTGATGGAGGAAAGAGACTTGTTTTGCTCCTTAGTGCTTTCCAAGCAGTTATTTATGGGTCTCAAACCTCCATGCTGTCAAACCAGAATTCTTCATTAAAAAGATCTTGCATACAATAGTCTATAAACTGAATGAAAGAAGATTATAAGTACTAAAATATACAATGAAACAGCACTGACTGCCAAGCAAACTGACAGGGGGAATTCAAACTAAGATTGTTTTTCTATTCTTATCTTACATCATTGTAAGTCAGAGCTTTTGTTTACCCTGGAGAGAGACATGTTTCTGGTTTTGCACTCCTGCTGTGCCACTCTGAATGTGTCCCCTTGTTCCAGTAATGCTAGGCCTTTCAGCAGACTTGCTTTTTTCTTGGTCCACTTGATCAGAAATACTACACAGCCATGTTTGTGGCCCATTTATGCGGCTTCTTAATCTGGAGTTCACCAGAACAGTATTTGGCAAAGACAGCTGCCTGGTATTTATGCTTTTACCTCTCCAGTCCTGGAGTCTGCTCAGTCCTTCAGCTTAAACTCATACATACACATGTAAAATGTGTGTATTTCTATTGGCAGGATATGAGGTAAGAGGAAACTGAAGCATGTAATGCCCTTGGCCCACATGCCCTAACTCAGAGCTCAATTTGCCCTTCACATATGCAGCTAGGGTAGGCAGCAGGAAGGCCAAGGGCACACCCGGCTGCTGCAACAGTAAAATCCGTAACCCGGAGCTCTATTGGCTCTGCACATGGGTTTATATGGCATTGATTTACCTAAAAAGGGCTCAAAGTGTCTCCATGGCCCTGTGCTGTGACGCACAGATGTGTCTCACATTCACACTACTCCCAGTGATCTGGAAGCAGGCACATGCCCAAGGATATAATTGTATCCCGAAGCTTGTGGAGCTCAGGAATAGCATAGCTGTTAAGAGAAGAAGAATGTTTTACCTCTTACTCTGCACTTTTAGGACCTCCTCACATACACACTGGCTCCCTCACTGCTGCCAGCCCTCTCTGTGGAGGCACTGCACCAGAGTCCCCTGGCTCCAGGGCAGGTCCTCACCCCTCATGCCAGCCCTTGCTGCCTTCTCTTCTACTGCTTCCCCCACTCACCAACCTCCTTTCCTGTGTTAAAAACCTCTTTCTTTAGTGTCACTGATGTCTGCTCTGCTCTTACCTTTCCACTGGAGTTCCCTGTTCCCAGTGCCATTTCACCATTATTCTACCACTTCCCTTCCTCTCCAGTACATGAGATACCACCAGTCCTGGCTGCCTTTCAAGCCCTTTCCTCCACAAGACCAAACTTGTAGCATCTGTATGGTGTCCTCTGTACTGCTGCCCGGTCTCCAGTTGCTCCGCCTGTAATGCACGGATTTTCTGGCCACAGAAACACTTAGCATTCCCTCCTGCACCCACAGCACATTCTGTGGAAGTCTGTACTCTTCTTACAAGCTTTTTCTGTTGAATCATCTTACCTTTTTGAATGGATATTTTTACCATTTGGATTAAATTTTTCCATCCACTGATGATCAAACTAGTTCAGAAACTCTTTGAAGTATGTTTTAATAACAAAATACTGTTCCTCCAGTGGTACCTACTTGGCATTTATACAGACCTATTTAATATGATTAATGTTATTGTCTCCCCACATTACAGGAAGTTCTGAGTAGAAGAGTTAATAAAAACTTAATTTTCTCAAAGTATCATAGATGAATGCTCCTGAACCCAATTTGTATGCTTTCTGCTAGTCAAATAGACACAAAGATACTGAGGGTGGAGGAAGGAGAGAGATTAACAGTATTTCTGGTTAAATAAATCCCTATAATGGGAGTCAATTTGACTATAATTTGATTCTAAAATGTCTATTGTTTTTACATCCAGTGCTAAGAGAAGTGGAAATGGTTTGCACTTAAATTTTACTTTAGGTTTCTTTGTGACAACAAAAGGAAGTATTATTACTGTTCCCTCATCAAGTTCACTGTCTTCTGTATTTTCACACTTCTGGATGCACGAACATCACGGAAATGTTCATGCTCATGTGCTCCCCCCCATTGCTCACTATGGATTGAAATAAACTAGATTAAAATGAGCCCCGACTGAGGGAAAACTGTTTTGTAAATGTCTCGATCAACCTCCAACCTCAGCCCTACAGATCTCTGCAGAAGCTCAGTAGACTCTCAGCAGGGAAGCAGAAAGAGCACTAACCTATACTCCCATGGCAAATATTAACTAATTTATACAGATGTCAGTGCAAAGAGTATGTCTTACCTTTGTTTGTACATGAAATAGGGAGATGGGGTCATGAGGGAGGGAAGGGGGAAAAGGCTCCTTGCTTATACAGTGAATACTGTCACAGCTGGTAGATGCTGCTTTGATTTCCCTGTGCAAGCGTGACTGACAGGGACAGTACTGCCCTACCCATGGATCCTCGAGGCGAAGATCACACAGGGATGAGCATACAGGCTTGGAGTAGAGCACTGCCCTCAAAGAACATGAGTGAGGGGGTCAGTCACAGGGCACAGGTTTCTCTCAGTCTCCCATCTGATGGTGGGACAACTGGCAGAGCAGGTAGGTAGGTGTCACGGGGGAACACAAGCTTGGGAACAATGCGGGAAGCACAGAGTGCAGAAACTTGATGCAGACGACCAGTGGGTACAGGTGAAACCTAATCCCTGCAGGGTTTCTGAGCCTTGGAAGCTCCAACAGCCCCCAGGCAAGGTGAGAGCAAACCTCATGCTGTAGCATAGGAAGACAGAAGTTAACTGTTGTTAGGCTGTTTAAGGCATTTCAGCCAAATGTTACTCCCATTCAAGTTAGCAGGACTGCTTGGATTTAGCAGCAGCTGTGTGGGGCTTGGCTGGTGGCTGGGGTTAAAACATGACAGAGGACTAAAGGAAAGCAATATAATCTATTGAAAATAAATAGCTCTTGACCAACTAATTGGATATTTTTAATGACCTTATAAATTTAACTGACACTGCAAGAGTTTTAATACTATGAAATAAAAATATGTAACACTTTGCTCACAAAATCCTAGTAACAAGGGGAGTAACCTAAAATGTTACACATCATACTGATTGAGAAAGAATTGAGATGAAGCATTGAAGAGACAGAAATTTGCAGGAGAGATGCAAGAGGAACAAACCTGACTTTAGCTCTTTCTCTCTCTGCTGAGTATAGATCAATCCTAGGAAATTACCTTGCTGTGCCATCGCCTTTGAGAATACTCTGAGATCGTAAGAGACAATTATGCCTTACACATTATGCAAATATAAAGTCACACGTCTTAGGCACAGAAATGAGGACCTACCATACAGAGGAGCAGGGATCCTGAAGGGCTGCTCCTGAAGGACTGCTTCAGTGAACAACCAAGCCAACACAAACTACACAGTGTAACATGCAGGCCCAGGCACATCAATCCTCTTCCTTAATGCATACAGAGCAGAGGACTGAGCAGGGATAGAGAAGTTACCATCCCTCTCCTGATGTGCTCAAACACCAGATCTGGTTTGGCATTGGCACTGAAACACTGCAAAGTCAGAAATGGTTGAGAGAAGCACCACAAGAATTGCACATGTAACAAGGACATAACAGCAGTGGAGGCAGGATCTTAATTAGAAGGAGATGATAAAAATCAAGATAGGCTTTTTAGTTCCTGAAAAATGCCACCCAGACAGCTGCAACTTGAAAAAGGAAACTGCCTTATTACAATACATGTACAGGAGCTGATCCAAGTAGGTGGGCTACCAGCTGTAGGGTCATGCTGAATGATAAATCATCAGGGAAGAGTCATGCAGACCTCTTGCACAACTTTTCATACAGCTTCACTTAACACTGAATGGATAAGCTACATAACATTAGCCTGTCATAAGATATGTACTTCAGGCACCAACTGGTTTCCTTCTCGTTCTATCTGCAGCAAGATCAAATTGCACTTAAAAAGGGCACAATGGATCATGGCCACCAGTGGGCTGTGGGGCTCCTACCTCAGAGAAAAGCCACTGACCTCTGAAAAATGTGGATCATTTTCTTGGAGGACTGAACAACAATAACACTGAGGTATCCTTGTACTTTGCACTGGTACCACAGTACCACCGGAAAGCACAGGTAACAAAAGTAAACACATCTTTAGGGAAAGTACTTTAAACCATTGACTTTATTAAAATACGTAATACACGGTCTTTAGAGGAATGTACTTACATTTTCTGGAAACTCCACTGAACCCAAATTTTAATTATATATTTAACAAATGACAAAACAGTGGATGAATTCATGCTGTACACCAAAGAACAGACAAGTTAGGGTATTGTTTTTCATCATCATCATTATTTTCTTGGCACACACTCTTCTTTGCTTTTTAACTTCAATCTCTTGAATATCTAGTAGCAGAGAAAGGAGGTTTGCGTTTCTCATGGCATTAAACCCATCTGGTCCAAGTGGAAGTCCATTTGTTTTCACCACCTTCATTCAAACCTTCCCCAGGAGCCTCCTCTTCTAGAAAAGCAAAGGTGATTGACCTCTCTGAAAAGCTACAGGTCACAGTGCAAGATGAGTTTGACAGTCAAATGTGAACATGGAGTTCTATACTTTCTCAGAATCATTACTCTTTCAAAATATCCATTTCAAAGTGAGAGTGGAAAAAAAAGACACTGTCAAAATACAAGGGCCAAAACACATGGACTTAGTGGAATGCACATGGAAGACAGCCTGCAGTGCTGCAGCTCTCAAGTAAAAGGTAAATCAGAAGCCAGGTCTTGTTGAAATAAAAGATGCAAGAGCTCGGAACAAGAAAGACAGAAATAACCTGGACACATTCTTAAAAAAATGAAATGTCCTAACCTCACGGAGAAGGCTGTAATCATCATACACACTGCAATTGCCATGAACCATGGAGATCAGTGACAAAGTGCATGTTATGACAATCTCACTGACAAGTATAATCTGGGGGAAATTATTCATATTGAGCAAAGAAATAATTAACTGTATGTTTCAATGCAAGATGCACAGAGGATGCATAGGTTTTCACATCAAATTAATAAGGCTCTTTTTAAGAGATCATTTTGCAACCTTGCATAGGTGATATTATATCTTTTCAATAGACAATGTGCAGAAACTATGTACAGTTGAAAAAAAGAACTTTGATGAAAGCATTTTTTCCCCTCAAGTTTTACCATAGTATAAAAAGTAACATATATAACTCCTTCAGTTCTCTAAAACACATATGGAATATCCCAGAAAGAGAAATCAGGAACACCATCTAAATGATGCCGTGCGCATTTATACAACAGTTTGAAACAACTAGAGAAGCCACCACAAAGCAAAGTCATAAAGTTTTCATATAGAAAAAAAATTCAGGACTAAATTTTTCTTACAAACATGAAAACTCATTTAAACAGAAATGCATTTTAGTTATAACAAATTAATGACCTTCACTAATCAGACTGCTGAATGGATGGATGACTCACACACTAAGTAAACGATAGAAAGAGCCAATTCAATCCCTGCTTGATAAATGGACAGTAAACTTTAAAATCTGCATTTGGTTTCCAATGAATCCCAGCTCAGAACAACTCCTCCCTTAGACAGTCAGACGGCAGCTTCTCAAAACTAATATTACGAACATCTGCCAGTCTGCTGCAACAACAGCCATTAGGGAATTCATGTGCTTCTTCATTTGGTAAGAAAGAAAGTCAGCCAGAGGATGAGCACAGTGCCACGGGACAGCTAACCCCACCTTTGGAAATGAGTGTCTTCTTCCCTGGGACGCTCATTCACCACCCCAAAATTTTTGCCCTGCACTTATGTAAATCAGGAGACTTTCTGTCTGATGTGGCTCTCTTCCACTGAAACTACCTTCCGCTTTACACAGGAGTTGCCTGGCATTTGTTTTGCCATTTGTGCCTGGATGCAAAATTTCATTATTAGTGTTGCTTATTACTCTTGCGTATCACAGTGATGTGTACTTTTTAGTAGTATTTACAATGGTATCACTGTGGAGAACTCAGCCCTGTACTAGAAACAGTCTCTTTAACAGAGACCTTAATACTAAGGTTTTGGTACATTTCTGATCTACAGATAAAAAAGCAAAGCTAAAATCAGCCCACTATACATTTGGCATTAGGGTCAAACATGGGGAAAAAGCAGACACCCAGCACATTCCCTTGTTTCAAAGGGATGCTATTTACAAGAAGAATTCACTTTTTTAATATTTCAACAACAGAAACCCAGCTAATTTTGAAATTAGAATAATCTAAGGTGGCTTAGTTTTTAATCAACAGAGAACACAAACAACATTGTTGTTTGCTGTTAAACACAAGTCTCAGAAATGCAGGGAAACTATGATCAGTTATACTAGGGGTGACAAATCACAGCCAGTTTAATAACAACAGTAAAAAAAAAACTTCTGCTTTTTTTAAACACAGCTTCTAAAAAGTATGGCATCCCAATATTTCCTCAGTTCCAGTTTGCTGACATTATAAATTAAAGGTGAAAAGAGATCCGTATATAAACAAGGCAGCTTTCCACTGACTTCATTGTACTTGGTTCTTGTCTAAACCTTTGGAAATTTAATCCTAAAATACCTTAAGGTAAGGTTGAATTTATCAGTTACAAAACAACGTCCATTCGTATGTCGAATTCAGAAAAACAAAACAAAACGAAAACCAACTCAAAAAACACACACAAGTATTTACAGCAATTCAGATGTCTGTCTTCCCAGCCTTCACACTTGCGTGTCACCTTCTGCAGAGCTGTGCACACACGATGCACTGAGACCAAGGCCCTATGTTATGGTGCGGGGCCTTTTGGGTGGGGGGGGCGGCATGAGTTCAGTGTCAGGATCGAGGTGGTGCTTCCGTGTCTGTCCTTGGGAAGCTGCTGCACATCTGTCGATGAACTCAAACAGCATCTCCTTCGTCACTGGATTCTGGATGCTGTTGCAGACAGCTGGGAAGAAAGAACACATTCTCAAGTAACTAAACTGATTTGTTGTAGTCGGCACTTCAATAACTTCACCCCCTCTTGGCAAAATAACAACATACTCTGGCTCAAGTACTTAGCCTTAAACACACGCTTTGACAAGGTGGTTGTGTCTGGAGTCACGGATCTCTGCTCTGCCCCCCACAGTGCAAAGCAATGCCCTGGGCCTCTACTCTCATGGGAGTCTCTCTAAAACAAACAAAAGACACCTGTGTGTAAGGCTTCCTGAGGCAACTTTAAAACCACCAAGAACTGACATCCTATTGAGGCAAGAAACAGCACCAAAGGCCTTGTGAGACAGGACTTTGAAACACACATCAAATCCAAGTAGCTGGAAACAAGACTGGCTTCTAATACTGAAAACGTCTGAACTATGGTAGCTTACTTTTTTCACTAGTAAGTATTATAAATACCCTAAACCTGCAATGTACAGTCCTTTTTTTTAACCCATGTACCTTCATGGGGCAGCAAGACTTGACACCAAGCAAATGGCATGTCTAGAACACCAGACCATATGAGGAGGAGCAGCCACAGTGCTGCGTGGTAGTCAGGGCACACATGTAGGGGCACCCTTGGGGTACTTAACATGACTCCCCAGATCACAGTTTGTAAGTTATGGCCCATGGGATTCTATGGAACAAATAAATAGGCTTACTTCACTTCAAACAAATGAAGTATTTTTTAATACTTTCCTATGTAACTTTATATTCTCTTAATTAATCCTCCTGAGAGACCTAGAGGAGCAAAAAAATGGAAAAAAGGAGCATGAAATTAAGTGGGAATCCTACAGCTACCTTGGAAGCAAGCATGAAATGATTAGAGGATAATTGATAGCATGTAAGGGCTGGCCACAGTAAGGATGCAATTTCCATGCAAAACAATTTTCTGACCCCCTAGAGTACTAAACAATGTTAGGACTCCTTAAATGTGCTTGCAATGTAGCATTGTTATGAATAACAATGATTCTCAAAAGCATTCCTTTCTTCCCTGCAGAATTCCAGAACCAATCAAAGGATTACTTTGCAATTAATAAAGCACCTTTCTAGCATTATTTTTAATTATCTCATTATTTTTGGTGCAAAGGTGCTTTAAGAGTTGCACAGCATTTGACTTCAGCAGTTGGGAAGCATTATGACTACGAGTAATTTAGGAACAGAATTTGAGTCACAAGGCAACTGGTGTAACTCAGTATCAACTTTTTAGGGCTGCCTTGGCTTAATCACCCTAAAAGACCTTCTGTTTTCGATTTGAAAGGTTTCAAAGTCCAAAAGCAAGATGCAAACACGTGCTTATTTTGTTGCTCTTTCAACCATGGACAAAAATAAATAGCGTTTTTCATCAAGAGGAAGCTAATAAAGGAGAGAGGATCTAGAGAAAGAAGTCTCAAATGATAAAGTATAACTTTTGGAGATTTTTGAAAACTGGTCAAAAGTGAAAACTCAAAGCCAAAAGAAAACTTTCTCTTCTGAAAATCCCTATAGAAAATTTGAAATATATCTTAAAAATTCTTCCTATAGCATTTAATTTTCTTTTAATTTTTAGGAAGTTCATTATGTTTTGGGAGAAAAAAGGTCAGGAATAACAAAACTGCTCTACAAATGGAGAAAATGAGAAGAGAAAAAGGAGAAATACATATGCTCTTAAGAATGAAGGAATGAAGAATATGCTACTCATCAAAAAACTAACTATTGAAACACTAAGGTGAACCAGAGAAGAGAAATTTAGATCATGGTCACAAAGAGATGTCGCTGTACTTGTATGACTTTTGTGGTCCATTCCTTTTTCCTGACAGGACTGCTAGCAAGTACTTCAGCTACATTCTGTGCTAGTTCCCTAATAAGATGCCAACAGATTTATCATCTCCTGGCAAAATGACCACATTGTGTTTATTCAAGAAAATCTACTCACTGCTCAGGCAAAAATACAAGCAGAAGGGTTTAGAGAAAATCCTACATCACTTATGCATGCCCTAGAGATTAGCATGGTCTTAAATATGATTAAACCTCATTTTGGCACTTAACAAAAGTCAGTATCAATACATTTATTGCTATTCAGACTTGCACACACTTCTACTCAAACTCTTACACTTCACCTGAAAGTAACTATCATCATTTAATTTACAATATTTGGCAAAGTACTTTTTGGTAGAGGAACAAAGAAGTCTTTCAACTTTGCATGAATATACCCCCACTTTTCATTTGTTTCCCTGCTTCATTGTTTGTGTAACTATTGTTGAAACCTAAGATGACATTTTTCGCTTATTAATTTTCTAGCCCATCTGCCAAATAATGGTTTTGGCATTTTTAATGGATTTTTTGTTCAACAAATTCCACTCATAATGCACCAGTTTGTATTACATCCCAGCAAGCCAACACAACGCTAGGCACTGATGTCAGCTGAAGCGATGCTATTGTAAATAAAAGCTTTCTTGGCTCTGACTTGATAGGTATGCCCTGCCATTTGAAGTCATTTTTGCATAAGTGTTTGCAGTTCTACAAAGACTTAGGCACTTGCTTCTTGTTGCCTGTTAACTGACTTCATCAAATAACCCTGCAGCCAGAGGATTCATGCTGTCTAAAAACTAGTGATGACATAAGCATTTGCAAGATGAGGCATTATTATAACTGTAGCACGGGTCAGGCCGGCCGACTAGGCCGAGGAGCCCAAGGAGAGCCTATAAAGGACCACACCGAACCAGAAGAAGTATGAGAAAATTTACAGAAAGAGAAAACACTGAGAACTGCAAAACTCAGGGCAACATATATTAAGTTAGGGAAGTCAGGACTCAGACCAGGAATGAGAACACAGAGTGCCTTTTTTCCTTAAAACAGAACAGAGGTAAAGCATTAAAATTTTAGCCTGAGAAACTTTTAAAGCAAATTGTTCTACTCACCCATGGCAGTGCTGTAGGCATTTGGAAAGCTTTTGTCTATCCTCTGTCTCATGAAGACCCAGCTGTTGTTCTCAAACTTGCACTCTATAATTTTGTTGTCATACTGTTTGAGTTCTTTTGTCACCTGTATAAAAAAAAAAGTTGTTTAGGATAAACAGGTTTTAATTCATGATTTTTCCTTTCTTTTTAGGCATAAAAACAGAAGATCAAAAGCTGCCCTGCATTTGCCATCCTATACAGAAAAAAATCTCCATTTTACATATGCGCATCTACTCAACGTTTTAAAAATAATTTTGAAATTTGCTGTCAATATTCAGCAATTATATTATGCTAAAACAGCAGCAGTGCTAACAGAGGGGGGGAAAAAAGTCACTTCTGGCCCAAATGCAAATAGGTTTCCATGGGAATAAACTGCTTCCCGTTTAAGTGCTACTGCCAGCCTAAGTGCACGAAATGTATTATCCATGTTTCATCAACCTTCCTTGTTGAAGGTCTCACAGCAAAATATCAGATTTCAATACTGGAAAAAGCATACAAAAAATCATTCCACTCTTTACATAACTGAGGTTTCTCCTTTTCTTCTTTTTTTAAAATTTCATTTGTCTTTAAAAATGAAGATTGTAACTTCAATATAATGTGGGGATTCAAATGACATACATTCTAAACCTCCTTCAGGCCTCTCTTTATTGATCCATAGATTTGTCAGTGGCCAATATCCTGAGCTATTTGTCTTTGTATTTGGCAACGCTGTGTGGTTTGAAAATGTAGTTTATATGCACTGGACTTCGTAGTTGTTTTGGCTACTTCATCCTATGCATCCTAATCTATGATACAATGCAAAATTTTCAAGTAACCATGGTAACCTGAGTACCTTATCTAACGCTTTAACAAATTTACCCATATACTTCACTTTGTTCCAAAGGACCTCTTCAGCAGTATAAAGTTGTATTTAACTAACTGCTAGCTGTGTTTAGTTGCTCTAGTTTACCAAAAAAAAGCTGTACAAGGTAATGTAACACTTTAGATTCAGGACCTTATGCATAAGCGCTCGCATAAAAAGGAGGTGGTTATTGCAATTCATTAGCATAATTTTCCACCTCTGTTGTCTACTTGCTCCTGAGCAATGACATGGGCATTTACTACTGTCAGAGAGATGGGGATTTGAAAAAGGCCATAGCTGTCTCCAGACAGCTTAACAGCACATACAGGGGGAAAACCCATGAACCCCTTCTCCATTAATTCCCAGATAATGAAAATGAATTAAGGAAATGTTCCTGAGCATGGATCAAGTCCTCCTCTACTGCACAGTACAGGATTTGATACGCAGAATCCTAACATTCTTGGTATTGACCCTGAATACTTGTGTTCACTCATGGGATTTTACTTGTCAAGTGAACATGGAATTATAAGAAAATTCTGTTAAACTTGCTTATAATTGAGTCCTGTCCTGATGCAGGACTGACAGAGTTTGAGTTGGGTTTTCATGTCGCACACTATTCTTTATCCATTTTCAGCACCTTTTTTTCCTCAAATAATTTATTCCTTAAGTGAAGTTTGTGCCTTCTGTTCATCATCATATTGCTCAGATCTGCAATCTTTTCCTTTGCAGAATGCTCTGCACAGCCCTGCACTTCTTCCATCTGCACAGAAAAGCTACATACAGTCCAGAGGTTTGACTGACACGTTTATGGATGCATTATGTTTCAGTAGGTGTACACAGGAAAACATAACATCCTTTTCCAGAGTACTATGGATACATAAACCCAGGAAGAAACTCCTGGCTGTGCAGTGCCTTGGGAAGGTATATTATTTTGAAAACAGCTGCCTGGTGGAAGCGGGGGCAGCAGGGGGCTATGGCCACCTGTCTGATTTTCTGCCAAAGCAGGGAAATGTTAGAAAGATCACCTGCTAGAGAAAGAAATGTATAAAATTGCGTGCAATGACTTCAACTAACCACCCATCTCATAAGGCTTTCTCATGGCTTATTGTTCTTCTAGAGTTCAGATGCTCAGAATAGCAATAAATTAGATGGCAGCTCTATCTGACTGTGGCAATTAAGCAATATTATTAACTATCGAGAGACTTGCTAGGCCGTTCATTAGCAATCTGGAAGATGGATCTTTCCACAAAATATGAACACCTGCCAAAGCATTGACTTAAATGAATTTTCCCATTATAAAACTGGTGATCACAGCCTTTAACAATTGCAGGTTGTAGTAATTACTTTACAAAGGAAGAAATATAACACCTACTCTTCCATGTACTTTGTTAAGTGATATTAGTCTTACAAAGGTACTTATTCTAATATAAAAGAACCTTTAAGAACTGTTGGGCATTTGATTAAAACTCCAAGTACTCTGAGCAAAACACACTTTCAGTATTAAAAAAACTCTTCCACTATTTCATCTTAATAGACCTCTAAATGGGTATTGTTAATACAAAGGAGTGAACAAGGCCGCAGTGATTCCTGTATCCATAAATCACACCTTACATCTACCCATCATGCACATGCTACTTTCCGGTATTTCAGATTCAAAGTGGGACAGGGAAACCATCACATTTAACTAGAAATTTCTTCCCTTTGGGAATTTATTCTGAGCTCCTCAGCACAGTGTCTTCTGGATATCAGTGTGGAGTTCCTCCCTTCTTCTCCCCTTTAAATATTACAGTCCATAGCAGTATTCAAATAATGCACCACCACTTCTCTTCCTGAAAGGTACTTCTAGCTTCTAGTGCTTCACGGAAGGTGATTAGGAATGATGGCAGTTCTCAGCCAAAATGCTTATCCTCCGTGCTGGTACAGTGCCAGTGCTTCTGCCATACTGTTGATAAAACGCCTTGAACCAACATTCAGCAATTTCAAGACGGAAACTCCCACCACACTAAGGACTCCATGGAGCCTGCCTTAATTAAACATTTATTCCTTAGCCTATTTTTGGATAGCCAGTGAGAATTAGAATCCCAAAGGATCAAGTCCTGGACACAGGCCTGTCAGAGGTGGTGTGCATCAGAACAGTAGCACTGGTCTGGGCAACAACTGTGTTCTGGGCAAGGACAAACACCAACGTGTACACTTCTTTCTTTCCAAGAGGAAGGAAATTGTTCATCAGTAGCAGTGTTCACTGTTCCTGCCCATATTTGATCTAATTATCAGGAACCAGCCTATTTGCCCAACAGAAATAATTTCCAAAAACACAGAGGAGCATCCCTTTGGAAGCTGATTCACTACATTACTGCTAGAGATGCCTTCACTATCTCTGCTGACTACCAGCAGCCAATACCTTTTTATGTCTCTTGACAGTGCACCTGACCATCAGACTGGTCCATCATTTCACTCAAACATTAGTCTCAACACCTGTAATCCTGAAGGAGAATGAAATTCCTGGGCAAGCTCCTACTCTACATAAGTGGCATTAACAACGCAAATTTAGATTTTAAGGTAATTAAGTTAATGTTTCAGAAAGCATGTCTACAATGGACAAGCTTGAACTTTACAAATGCATCTACTTTCCCCATTTTCAAGTTCTTTAGAAAGAAAAAAGGACATAAGCTTTTAGATAAATGGAGACTTGGCTGAAAGAAGCCTTATGTTTCCATATGCATGTTTTTTGAAAGCAATTCAAATTATTTCAGTTTCACAAATAATTCCCTTTAAAGAAAGTGGTGTTTGTAAGCAAAATCTTAAAACATTCCATTTCAAATCCTTTCTCTCTTTAAATGCCTTTTTGCTGCACTTTCCCCCCTATTACCAAACATTTACAGATAGAAAAACATTCTCCAATCCACCTATTTCTACTCTTATTCCACATCCCTAGTCATCAGCCAATTTTTAAGGTCCCAGAAGAAAAGATTGTAATAGTAGACGCAGAAAACACTAACTTCCATGAGAGAAAAAATGAGCAAAAGCAGCAGTTGAAATCTTACAAAATTAAAAGCATCTTTATTTTCAAATACAGAATTAAAAAAATAAAAGGAATCGTAACATAAAGGCAAGATGGATTCTAAATACAATGGGTTTCTATTTTCTAAGAAAAATCAGCCTTTTCTTTTTATAGCCAGTATGTGCAATGAAGGCATTTCTTTTTGATATGCTCAAGTACACAAACAGTTTGTTTTCTTTTTTTAAACGTAAGTTCCAATGCCTGGAGGGAAGAAAAGTTTAGAGCTGCTACATAAGGCCCAGAAAGGAATTCTTCCTATCATTGATATCATAACTACATTTTCTCCATTAGGATACATTCCCACAGCCAAAGCAAACAAGTAAGTGAAAGAGGCACACCCCAAAATAAATGATCAGCTGTGTGGTCATGAAGGAGAAACTTTTTGGTTGCTTCCCAGTCTCCTACTGCAGGAGAACTGGAGTCCCACACCTCCCTTAGGAGGTCACCCTGCAAAAATAAACCACATTTTTTTAAGAACTGTCCAAAACCATGGCATTTGTGAGCTCCTTGTCCTGGAGGTATTGGGATATATTCAGCAACAAATGATAATCTAGGAAATAAAACCTCTAGAGCAAAACACCACATCTCAAATTCTGATTTCTGCATTAATCTCCAATGCTGTGACTGCCCACAACTACAAAGTACTATAGACCTTATTTCCAAACTTCTCCAGGGACATGGAATGTCCAAGACAACAGGGACAATTAAGCTGCCCACTGGTAATATGACTCCACAGCAATGGGGCAGCATCTGAAGACCAGGGAGATGCAGTGACAGCAGTCAGGGAACGAAAAGAAGAATTACATGGAAATTTGAGGAAACAAAGAGGGGCCAAGACTTCCGGAAGGAACAGGATGGAGACAGTAAAAAAAGAAGCAGCAGTTACAAAATAAAACAGCTTCCGAAGATATAAAATAAACCAAACTCAAAGCAAGGTCTTTTTGAAGACCAAACACTTAAAAGGTGACAAACTCCAAGGATGTTCATGTCAAACCAAGGCAACTGAGAGGAAACAAGATGTGAGAAACAGGGACCCTGGGAAAGCACTCTTACAAGTGATTGGTGAGGTAATGAATATAAGAAATTCTAATGATTTGAGTAAGAATGTCCGAGACAGTCAGCAGCCATGCAGTTATTAGAGCCCCCAGCATTTACAGGGCACAGTGCAGCACCTAAGTCAGATCCCAAGCTGTTCATTCAGTGCTTCTTCCTAATTCTTGGACCATTTGTTCAGAGGTTTTAAAAGAAATTTTTCCCTATTGACATAAAGTATCTCATGATTTTCACAGTCAAACTTCTCAAAGAATAAAAAATTTTAAAGATGGTTATTAAATGTGTGTTCACATAATTCATGTACACTGAACCATGTGAATACTGTCTGCTGGAAAAAGTTTAATCAGTTAATCTGCTTTGCATTTTTGCTCAAGCCCAAGCAGATTTTGTAATGCAGTCTACTATCTATTTCTTTATATAATTCAAGAGATTATTTTATCAAAACCATAGATTTCTTCTAAACTAAACATATTGATTGTGTTTCCTTTTTAAGGAATATATTACCCAACAAATGGTTATCAGCTTGGGTAAACACAATGCAGTTGATATGATTATTTAACATTAATAAAGCCTTCTAAGTGCAACTATGCTGCTTCTTATGTACATAGGAAATGGAAATGCTCCAATTTTGAGATGTCATTCCTGGAAAGGAATATTAAATATAAAATTTTAGCACTTTTGTTCATGCCTAATTAAACCACAATGCTAACACCAAGCACTGTAAAATCGTGGGAAAAGCAATAAAGAAAAATCGTGTTTTCAAATTACAAGAATGAGGCTTTTAAAAATTCTTGATTTTTTTGTTTGTTTTTGACTTCCAGTGTCTAGCACTCTCAGTTCATGATTTAGTCTTTCATTTTAACATATAATATTTTCTCAAAGTATCTCTCTTATATGTAGTAATTTAAAATATGGATACTGTTTTCTGATACATACAATGGGTTGGAGTCCTGGTGTTTTCCTGACAATTGACAGATGGAAACATCAAACATAAAAAGCCTTCCTCTTATCAGTGATATTATAAGTCTAATGACATTCAGTGCCAGCTGGAAATAGGTTTCTTAATGTATCCTGGAAGGTCTCCTGTACACCTGACCTTGCAACACCATCTGTAACTGAACTATCTGTAAGAAACCAACATTTTCCTGAACTTTATTTTGACTCTCTGAGGAACACACTGGTATCCACAACAGAGCAGGTAACTGCTTAGACCAAGATGTGGAAATAAACATATGTTTGCACAAATGCTTTGCTCAGTGACCACTCTTCTAGATTTTTTTTTCATACTTTCATGCTTCTCATTTTACTCCATGATAAAGCCATTTGCCACAGCAAACCAATAAACTGTTGGAACATTTTTGGGCATTATAACTCAGGCATCTACATTACTCAAACAGCAGCTGACCTTCCTGCTGGACATTGCCATCTCCACCTAACTCCTGAGTGAACTTTAAAGCTTTAAAAAATCATATTTTCTTTTAATCATCATCAAGAATGGGAGATTTGGGTGTCCATACACTTCTTGAACAGTTAAATGAAACAAAGTAATATATTATTGTTCTCCTAGATCGCTATCCCTTGCCCAGGTGCTCATCACAGGTCTCTGAATTGAAGAAAAAAATCTGTACATCTGTAAAAACAGAGAAACAGAAGAATTCTGTGCTGAGGATTTGTGAACTTGGCAGAGCTCTGCTGTGATGAGTTCTTAAATAAAGTCTTATTGAAAAAGCAGCTCATATAATTCTAACCCTCAGCATGCTGATGAAAGAGCAAGAAGCTCTCGGGGGAACCGCAGAAACACCCAGGCAGTAGAAGAGCAGCAACAGAGCTCTCAAAGCAAATTGTCAGTGTGACCTTACTGCAGAGAGGATGTGTGTTTGGTGCAATCAGAGCTTCACCTGCTCTACAGCTCATGAATTTGTAGGAAGAGGTAAAAACCAATGCTTCTCTGCAAGCACCCGGGGTAACTTTGCAGAGGCCAAAGGTAGTCACCTTGGATTTGGCACATCATAAATAATTGTGCTAATAATAATCCTTGGAGTTAGTACTGGAATTTGAGAGTGCTTAAGTTCCAAAGAAAAACGGGCAGATGCAAGCATAGTAACAAAACGCCACAGCAAACCGCAGAACTGTTCAGCAGGTTATGCAAAAAACAAATAAAAAACAACAAAAAAAATCCTTTCAGTGAAGGACAAGAAATTCACAAGAGGTTTCTGAAGAAAAAGCCACCCCATCAGAAAGGTAAGCAACTGTACGGGGGGGAAGAGAACAAGGATATACAGTGCAATCTGGCAAAAAAGCTGAAATAATAATATAGAAACGATTCTGTGAGAAAATACTTCCGTCACAGCCTGATACATTTTGAGCATTGTACCTCCACTTGCCATGAGCTAGCTTGTGAAAGCCAGTCTTAACCCTCATTTGTGCTGTGTTCACTCAGACTGCTTTTGCAAAAGGGAGCCTGCCCCAAACAGGGTGCACTGCATAATGAGACACAAAGATCCAAGAGATGAGAGTTATACATTGCTAGTAAAGAATATTGTTTGAAAACACCACTTAGCTCATTCATAAATTATTAATTTCTTAAGGCTTATTATTCTCAGTTTGCAAATGGGGAAGAAAGAGATAGTTTGTGGTCACACCACAGGGAAAGCATTTACCCCCCATTAGGTTCTCTAAACCTGATCTTAATTACCCCTCAGGTACTTACACTTATGTTACCAAGAAATCTAGTGACACAGGGCAGCTGAGATCTCATTAATAATTTATCAGTAGAAAACCAAACAAGTCTTCCAGAGACAAAGCAATGCTATCACTACTTTATAATCACTTTGGCAACACTATTCCTACACCTCAAAATAAATGAAAGAGAACTTAGACGATTGTGTCAGAATAGGATGACAAGTTTTTTGGACGTTTGCTGCCTTTCATGTGCTGGAATTCACCTGGAAAGGATGGATTTCCAGACAAATGTTTGTGCTTCTCACACATAGATTTTACAGTGTAGTTTCTCATATGACTGTTTTTCATCTGTTCTCTGTACCCAAGCTCTTGCTGCTGTAGGAGTCTGAGGTAATCTTGTTTTACCTGTACTTCTTACACCACACAAGGGATTCTGTCACTTGCTGTTGCACTGACAGGGATGGGTTACAGGGAGACTCCCCAGGGCTGTGCTAATCAGGAGCTTCCCAGCAGCCTTTCTATGGAAGGAAAAACTACTTTTACAAGCTCAGACACTATCTGATGGCTATTCATGTGGGATCCAGCTCTACAAGCTCTTATCCTTGTAAGTTATATGCCTTTGAGCAGCTTCAGAAGATCAATTATCCCACGGCAGTGTTATCAGGATTGGGCCCTAAACCTAATTCTAGTTATTGCTTATCTGGCTTCTGAAATGTTCTTAGAAACGGTGGGTTTATACTCCTTCAGAAAGATGCCAAATCATATCAGCATACACCAAAAGAAATTTAAACTAGAATCCAAAGTATCAAGTAATTGTGAGTCTTTTAAACCCACTTTTACTCATAACAACACACAGCTTTCAAATTACAGCCATTAAGAATCATTTTCTTTTCTTCCATTTAGATCCCAAACAACCACTTTGATATGTGTAAAGTTTTTTCCCCATAAGTCAAAATTCACCACCGAGAACAACTGTGTCAACACTATAAGGAAATTTGTTTGCTGTGTTAAATTGAACTTCAAAAGCATGAACTGAACATACATTTGTGATCACAAGTAGTGCCTCTTCTTATATCCATTCAAAGTGTTTACCTTATTACAGCTTATTATAAATGTACTGACTAAAATGCAGCAGCATGACTGTTCCATTTCCTGGCCATAATTTTATGATAATCATATGTAATATATTCATATGTCTACTTCACTGCCCAACAAAGCCCAAACTGGTTTCTTAGCAGATCTGCTTCCCCCATGGTTCAAATTTCTTTGCCTCAGAACGTTACTGAAACACAACATTAAGAAAGATAAAATCAAAATTTTACTTTGTATTTTGCACTACAGTAGGCAAACAAAGGAATATATCATTGGAGGCTGAATTTGGCATACTGACTTTATCAAATACTGGTATCTAAGTGATATGTAAATTATTAAACATGCTATGCAAGCATTATCAGAAAAATGGGGGTAGGGAGCAAGATTATAAATTTATAAATATTTTCAACATCTAGAAATCCTATTAATACTTGAAAACATTAAGACCGTACAGAGAGAATGTGCCGATAAACTAAGATAAGAAATAAGCAAACTTGGTTTTAATCTCCTATATTTAATATGCGTTTCAGTTTTTGCCTAGAACATGTTTACAAAAAATAGCAACTTTTTTTTTCTTCATAAATTTCAGAGGCAATTCTTAATTACTTATAAATCTGACACTAGAACATAAAGATTTACAGGACTTGTAGGAAATAGAAATTCTTTTGATCCCTAACTACTCCACTAGACTGAATAGTTTGTAATCAGCCAAGTCTTCTAAGAACCAAAGTCTTGAGCCAGAGAGGAGAGCTCAGGCTTGCTCATCGTAGCTTTTACATGGTATGTGTAATAGTTTTTTTAGAAAAATGTCATATCTTGAAATCACAGAAGTCTCTTACAGCAGAATAACATCTTATTTTTAAATGAAATTTTCAGGTTTTGCAATTGCATTAGATATTCATTTGTGTGTGGTGTGGAGTTAATTTTGTGGAGTTAATTTTCTTCACAGTGGCCAGTATGGAGCTGTGTTTTGGATTTGTGCTGAAAACAGGGATGATAATGTGGAGATGTTTTTATTATTGCTGAGCAGGGCTTACACAGAGCCAGGGCCTTTTCTGCTTTTCGTACTGCCACACTGGGGAGGGGGCAGGGGATGCTTGGGAGTCTGGGAGGAGACACAGCCAGGACAGCTGACCCCAACTGACCCCAGGGATGTCCCAGGACACACAGCATCACCCTCGGCACACAAAGCTGCGGGAGGAGGAGGACGTGGGGGATGTTTGGCTCCCCAGCTCANGCCTGCCCATGGGAAGCAGGGAATTCATTCCTTCTTTTACTTTGCTTGTGTGCGCAGCTTTTGCTTTCCCTATTAAACTGTCTCTGTCTCAACTCATGAGTTTTCTACCTTTACCTTTATGATTCTCTCCCAGGTTCTGCGGCTGGGGGAGTGAGTGAGTGGTTGAATGGGATTTGGCTGTTGGATGGACTTAAAACCATGACAACAATAAAGCCCAAACTTTTATTTTTCTAATACATGACAAAAAAGTCAAACTACAACGATTTTTAAAACCCTGCCATTCTTACACCTGATTGCTGAGGTTGGACTTCACAACCCTGCTGATTCAGCCTTCATTTTAGTAAATTTTTAGTAGTTTTGATAGGATGAGTTTTAGGTGACTGTTAGAACCACTTGAATGAGGAAGCTGATAAATGCCTTGATGAAACACTAGAATAATATAAAACACAAAGCCAAGAGGAGCCAAACAACAATAACAACAACAACAAAAATCATCTCAGCAGTGCTACGACATCAAAATAATAAAGCAAGGATGTGTTGGGAAAAAAGCTGCAAAAGTCATGTTAGGGATTTTTCATCCTCCTAAGATTTCAATTAGAAGGAAAATAATCTTTTTTCCCATTACTGATAATACACCACAACAAAAAGATTAATAGCTGCCGACTTCACACAGACTTTCAAAAATTAGCTTTGATCAAAGGAAGTGCTGGAGTGAAAGTCAACTAACCTAACCCACTTCTCAACTGCCTTTATAGCATTGAGAGGGCATGAACTCCCTCCCCTTTCTTGAATGGTTTCCTTTAAACTTCAAAGCCTAACTGGCTTTGAGGCTTAAGACACCAAAAGCTTTTTCCTTCTTCTTCTTCAAAAGCAATTAATGACGTGAAGTATAACCTGACCTATAATCTAAAATCTAAGCACACAGGTCTTCTTGATCATTATGGGGCTACAGAATGTAAGGGGCTTGACAGAGAAGTTAATCGTGGCCCAGCAACTGCAAATGGTTTTATGGTGCCTGCCAGATGATGAGGTCAGTCTGCTGAAAGAAAGGTAAGCAAGGGCTAATCTATCACTGGTACAAATTCGTCAATAAATGAGGCTATAGAGGGATTCTTACTGCTCTACCTTTCATTGCAAGCTCCTCCTTCCTTTCCATGCCTTGTTATTAATGAGTCTACAGAGCTCAGAAGCCAGATTTCCCAGGACACCACAGTAATGGATGTGGGGTGTGGCCACACAGACTGCAGTAATCATGAGTCAGGGGAATGGACGATATTTAAGGACTTGTGAGTCTCAACTGGCTTCAGAGGATATAATGTATTTTGTGAGATGTGGTCTGAGAAACCTTTGGTCTGTTTGGGCACCAGTGTTTCCAGACAAATGAACAGGGACTGTATATGAGGTTTTGTTTTACTATCAGCTAAAAGGGATTGCAACTTTGAATGATGAGTGCTGATAACAGGAAATAATTAATGGTTTAATAGCTGGTCCTGCCAAAGCCCTGAAAGATAGGAAATCTGGGAAAGCCCACTGTACAGGAGCACACTTTTCATGACTTTGTCCATACACTTTGTTATTATATGTGGGCTCAATAACAAAGTAAGCGAACAATAATGTTTAGTCTTCATTCCTCTTTCGCGAAATTACTTCACCCACTTAGTCTGCAAAAGGTAAGGCAAGCAAAGCCAAGAAAAGCCTCTTAAATTTTCTAACCATATGACATCTCCAAGAAAACCCTTGACATAAAGCTGTGTCCTGCAAAGACCTCTGCATGGACCAATTCTTAAATTCCCCAGAATTCTGAGCCTGATTTGAGTGCTCTGCTCAAGTGCTACACTTGTGTTTGAGCTGCTGTCCTCCCCTACCTAAGGCCCAGGATCAAAACAGCTTTAGTTCCCTAACAAATACGGCTACAAACATTTGTTTTGCTTTTCACATAATGTAATAGTATTTCAAGTAACATCATAACCCCATTTTAGAGATAGCCAGTGACACTAACAATTCCATCTAGGAAAAAATAAATCCTTAAAGGCTCTTCCCTAGAAGAATAGAGATAAGAAAAGAGAAAGAAAAACGAGGTAAGAGCAATGGAAACTCTGTAAACCTGTTCACCAATAATCTCAAAGTGTATTCTTATACACTTGTAATGTGTATAAGTAACTTATAATGTTAAACTCATTTCATTAGCACGCTTTAGATAAAACAATTGTATGTACGTAATTCTGCAGCTGAAAAGTCCAAGGTAAAAAGGAATTAATTTGTCAGGCAAGAGTGCACACAGTGGGGAAATTCATGAACTGAAACAGAAAGCCTTGGTTTGTAGTTTCCTGCTATAACTACTAGCACTAATTACTATTTAGCAGTTAGCTAGTACAGATTTTTCCTTAAAGTTCTGAATGAAATATTAACAAGCTAGTAATTAAGCAATTCAGGGTCTGTTTGCTTTAGTGTTCATATTAGCATTAACTTCAGTCTTGTAAATCCAAAACCTGACTCCCTGATCTATAAATGTCCTTCTGAATTAATTAGAGACATCCTTTGCTTTCCTTCCGTTGAAGTTAAAGTTTGAAACTCCTTTCTATGCATTAATGGTATCCAAAGTGTAACAGGTGGAAAGAGAAGGCAATAATGTAGTAAAATGCAGTAATTGTACCTTGCATTATTTTCTAAGAGAAAAAAAACATTCTTGTCTCTAATCCTGCCTTTGTATATTCCTTTACATTGCATCTACTACAGACCAGCCACTTCCCTACACCCCAGAAAGGTTTAAAAGAAATGCTACAACACACAGTGAACCTGCTGCTGCCACGATCACCAATCAAGCATGGCTAACCATGACCCACTAATGAAATGAAGCAGAAGCTGGGCTGTACTTGTGTGTATTACTGTTCAATTACAGCCGGGGAGGTTAATGTATGACACTAATGGGGCATTTTATTTCTCATGTGCTGCAGGCAATGGGCAGCTCCTCGGGCAGTGAGGACCACGGTCAGTGTTAACCACCTCTGTAACACTGACCAAGCCCTGGGCTGGGTCACGAGGTTCCAGAGCTCTGTTTGGCTACAGCCTCACTCCCTCCCACTTACAGCACTGTCAGGTCTCGGCTAACCCAATGAGAGTCCATGGATGACTTCTGCAGAGTTTTAAGTGAGACAACTGTCTTCCAGCAGAACCCAGGTCACTAATTCTGTTCTGAAACAATGCTGACTTCACTACTTCATGCATGAAAAACAGGCAAAAATCTCACATCATAGCCAGTACAGAATCCAGCATGGCATCTCATGAATCTACCACTGAGAACATACTCAAATATTTTTTATTGCAACACATTAAGCTAAAATCAATAGATTCATTTACTGAAATGGATTTAGTACTTCAGCTAACCAACGGAAAGTAACACTTTTTTAAAAGAAGTGAAGTGACATTTCATTATAGCATTCGGTTGTAAACTCACTGGCAGAAATTCTTCTGTATACCAATTAAACAGTAACACACTGAAGTTAGTAACATAAAAAGCAATATTGAGTATTTACAGTTCCCTTCCCAGTAAATGAAAACATCTACAGTTCTCAGCAATACAAATAAAGTCTCTGCACAATGGTTCTAACAATGCTGCCACATCTCTGATCTTTTCAAATCTTTCTAAACTATTTTTCCCGAAGATATGACATGCTATTGTCTTCTACAATGAACCTTTTTTTCATTTGGAGAGAAGCAGAAGTGGCAATTTGAAAACTTCAATCTGCTGAAATATAATAGCACCACTGAGTTCTGTTGTTCTTCACTTTTATTCTCACTTTATGCTAGAAAGATAAAACTGTAGTGGTTTTACTATTATCAAACAAAACGTAAATAAATAATGGTTTTGTTGACTACTACATAGCATGCATCACTATTAGTCAATCAAATTTTAATATATATTTCTCTCTCAAATGTGAAACTTTACCAATACTATAATCATTCTGGAATACTGCGAAGTAGAGGTATATGTTACTCTTGCAATGAGAATTGTGAAACCAAATTTGATGAAGAAATCATTTAAATATTTTACTATAAATTATACAGATAGAGTAACAAATTAAGAATTCAAAAAGAAATAATCTTATCTGATTTACTATATACAGGTTCATTTTTTTAGGATTACTCCTTTGCAGATATCAAGAACATTTTTTGAATTGTCCAGGTGCTGTTTATCATTTCCTTGGGTAAGAGATCAGCATCCTTCTACTTTTACTAGTATGAAATCTCATCTTTTTGCCTACAGGCCAGCCTTTCATGGGCATAATACAGCTTAGTTACATCTTCCTCCTTATTTGCTAACCTCCTCTAAGAGCCACCAACTTTCTCATCAGAGGTCTAAGAGACCCTAGGCTTGCAGGATTTACCTGGTTTTGAAGATTTTTATTTTAGGATAGAAATGGTGGAGAAAATGGATATCTGAAAATCAATTACCAATGCTGAAGTGACAATTAAGTTACAGCATGTCTGTGGGGAATACTATACTGGATATGCTCACTTGCAGTTAAAACAGCTGTACAGTAAGAATTTGGTTTTACTCCAGCCTTTAATCTCATGCTTAGAAAAGTCCAGAGAGAAAGGCAAGACGAGTATTTGCACCATTATATCAGTTACTTAAAATTTAGGAGCTGGTTTCTGTATGCAGTCCACAGAGAGAGACTGGCACCTCAAGAGAGGAATTTGAAAGATTCAGTGAGGCAACTATCAGCCACTTTTCTTAGCGGATTCAACTGTTTTCCACCACCTATACAAGGAGCCTGTGGGGTCTACGGTGGCTGAAATTAGATCATGTGACCTTCTTTACAGGTATTCTAATTAGACAGGATATTATCTACAACCCCTTTTCCTTTCAAAGCTGATATCGTGCATAATTATCTCATTTGATATTTCTTCCACCTTCTGTGTTATTATTTGCAATCCTATTCTTCTTCATTTATCTAAATTTAATCTGCATTTGCCTTTTACTAGCCCTAAACCAGCACCGTACCTCTCAATACGATAGTTTTTGCCATCAACTGTTTTTTCTCCAATCTTATCAGTATCTGACATTTAAAATATTTCTCATTCATGATATTCACCATTCATTTTATATATACTATAAAGAAAGGTCTCAGAAACAATTTCCTAGTCAAAGAATTTCCCTATTGTACTATCGCTCACCCATTGCAACTTCAACATCTTGATTTATTCATGAGTAATTTATTTTAAAGACATTATCATCTGCATTTCGCAAAGGTACTACAAGTTCAAGCTCATTTATCAAGTTCAACTTCATTTGTTCAGTTCAGATTCAAAATAATTCACCTCTAAAAAGCTTAATAAATTTAGATACTCTCTGCCTATAAACTGTGTACAGTAACAATTTGCTTTCTTTTCCCCCCTCAAGCCTGATCTTGGCTGATGTTCTCATTCTTTAGAACAATAAACAACTAACAAATGGTAAAAAAAAAAATGCCTAAAATATCTTTTGTTGTCCCTTTCAATTATAATTAATTTCTAATAGGGTCTGATTTTTGTAATTTTACTTACAATCTATTTTGTTGTTTATTCTTTCTCTTTGACTGTTATCCGTCTCACTGCCTTTATTTCACTTGCCTCGACTACCAACAAAAGCCTCTAACAGAGAAAGATAAGATCAAGAATTCATTTCAAAAATCAGAACAGATTAATAAAGAACAATTTGATCACAAACATGACACAGAATGAGTATTTTCTGAAGGAAACAATAAAGATACACAAATTTAGGACACTACTTTCTCTGAGAAGACAATTATCTACAACAAGTTTCCTAAATTGTCTAAAACTCCAAGAAACTTGAGCACACTGTCATACTGTCTGAGTATTATATTCTAGTCAAAAGAAAATGCAAATGCAATCACATTTATGGAAACTAAGCGTGGGGATGTCTACATCAAAGGAAAAAACAGTCCCTACTGCCACTCAGTCAAGCATAGGAGCTGGCCCCACCAACAGCTGTTGTCATCAAGGTATCCTCAATTATTCAGAACAAATTACACTTTCTATGTGCAGAGGCACACCCAAATCAGGTTTGACAATGCAGTTATAACAGAGGAACAGCTGCAGCAACAAATTACCACGTTCAAAAGCTTAAAATCATCATGGACAAATCATTCTCTCTGCCAGATGATTTTTGTAAAACATAGGAAAGCAAAACAAAAGATGGTGCCAGCCCATGATGGGAGCCAGAACACTCTCAAACACTGAAGCTTGTGAAAGAACAATGTGACAAAGAGGACAAGGACAATAGCAAAGCACAACTTGCACTACAGCAGGAGAAATCTGGCAGTTTTACAATGGCCTGATCAGTTATTCCACTGTGACAAGTATGAAGGCTCAACATAAAGCAGATGAGAAGTATCTGCAGTATCTATGCTCATCTATTGCTAAAACAAACCTTTCATTTCCAGGATCCTTCTCAGCAATTTTTAGTTGGTAGTGAGCAATAAGCTTATGGTTCAGAAACAGAGCTTAAGCCTTTTGTTCTGCCATCTTTTTAAAATGGAAAATAAACTGTCTATTAATGTGTTATTATAATGAGACATAATCTGCATGTCCTAATGCTCACATTTATCACAGCATGTGTCCATATCACTGGGCATAGAAAAGCTACCATAAGCCCAGTCTGCTTATTGCTTTGAAAATCCAGTTTTCTGTATGACTGTACCTCTCAGAATGGTATCTATAGGGGGTCAATGGTAAATACTTGGAAAATTACCAACAAGGTAAGAAAGCAAATGAATTCAAGAAGAAGGAATGCTGAGACAAAAAAAAAAAAAAGAAAACTAAAGTCTCATGGCACATACATTAGCTACTACTGGTTTCAAATCTCATTATTTATCAAATGCAAGGAAATGGGAAACTCCAAATCATACATCTCTAATGTGATAAAAACCTGCTTTTTGGCTTAATCTTGTGGCTAGTATGACAAAAATACACCAACCAAAAGAACTGAAGATGAAAATACTAATGGTCTCAGAGATTAATTCTGGAGGCTTTTCCTAAGAGTGAGTGTTGCTGCTGGAACAGGGGCTGCAGACAAGACTGCAGGGGAAGGGAAGGTATCAATGTCAGACAGAATGACTGTGACTTCCCAGCGTTCATGGAAGTGTTGTTTCCTCAGGTATCCCGTGTTGCATGCTGTTACGCACCCTCTTCCCTTACTAATGCACAACAGTTACACCCCATTTCACACATTTACAAAGTCTCTTGGCTCCTTTACATCTAACAGCTCCTCACCGGCTGCTCTTCTTCCAGCCTGTTACTCCTGAGCTTTGCTGCTAATCGAGCCACTGTTGCCACTTCCAATTTCTTTTCTTCTTTGCTGCATTTCTTTTAAAATTAGTTATATGGCTCTGAACAATCTATAAACCTCTTGAGTTTTAGAGACATTCCTGAGAATGACCAGCTTCTCGCAGCTCCAGTTAGACTCACAAATTTTTAGATTAAGCCAGAGATGCTTTATTTTCAACATATACCGCGTACTCCATTAAAAAATCCATACTGTGTCATTACGGGAAAACAGCTGCAGAATGACTTCAAAGAAAAACACTCATCTTTCTTCTTCTAAATAAACATTTAGTGAAGAAAGCACAGCATATTCTTTGAAAGAGGACCATAGGATCTCTGGAATATAATGCAATTCTACCTCCTAATGGAAAAAAGGCGTATCTTTTCATATTTTTTCTGTTATGAGAAAAACAGACACTTTCGAGGTAAACATTTAACAAGAAAAATCCCAAGATACTCAGAATGAAAGTACTGACAGCCTTGTATAATGCAAGTTGTGGTCACAGCCATCGGAAAAGAGAAGAAGGAAGAACTGACAGGAATACTGTATGTTCATACTACAGACTGAAATTAAGTTTTATTCAATCAGTAACAGCAGAGGTTCAGAAACATCCAACTGTAAAATTTCCCAATAAAAACAACACAGTTTTTTATATCCTTATGAACTAGTTAAGTTCCACAGCGGTGACTGCTTATACTCCAAAATGTCACAGAACCTGAAAAATTCAGGTCAGAAGGGACACCCAGCCAACACCCAATCCAGCCTCCTGCTCTAGGCTGGTTAACTTCAAAGATTAGTCAGGTTACTCAGGGTCTCTTCCAAGTTAAACTTTGAAAATCTCCACAGACAAAGTTTTTACGGTGTCTTCAGGAAAACTGCTGCTGTGTCCAGCCAACCTCCATGCAAAATTTTTCTTACATCCAACTGGAACTTTCCTGCTTGTCCTTCCCCAGGCACCTCTGAAAAGTGTCTGTCTCTCCTTTTTTTTGCAGTCTCACTTTACATGATAGAGGATTGCAATTAGTCCCCCCTCTACCCTTCTCTTCTAAGCAAACCCAATTTCTTTAACCTCTCCACACAGGCCATGTGCTCTTCCCTTCGCCATGACCCCCACAGGGGTCACTCCAGTGGGGTAGCTTCTCATGTCCCAGGGAGCCCAGAATTGAGTACAGTTGCCCCAGGTGCCTCTCCAAAACGCTTGAGAAGAGAACAGGGATCTTCCTCGACCTGCTGGCAATGCCTTGGCTAATAGAACCCAAGGTGTGGTTGGCCTTTCCCGGTGCCAGTGCACAGGGCTGGCTCGGCTCATCTTGTGGCCACTGGGACCTCTGGGTGCTGCTCGGCAGAGCTGCTCTGCAGCCACTCAAGTCTCCAGCTCACTCTGCCCCTGATGCACAACCCTGAATTTGCTCCTCCTGAACTCGTCGAGGTTTCTTTGTCAGCACCTGTTCTTCCGAGCTTTTTCAGAAAAGAGGTATGATCATACTGATTTTGTATTGCTAAGATGCATTTGTAAGCCCAGGAAATGGATGGCTTGAAAAAACTGCAATCTGTTCATTTTTACAATACTCATGAAAAGCATTTGAAGACTTTTTTTTTCTCTACACAGTTAATATAGAAGTAAATAGAAAGCAATAAAAAACCCCCAATAAATTAAGATCTACAATCAATTAGCTATTATTTTAACCCTTCCTGAAGGCTTAATTTACCCTATGCTTGCCAAGAACAAACTTGGATTGATTTTCAAAAAGAATTACTAGGAGCTGAAGTAACAAAACCTGTTAACCCCATCCCCAAAAAAACCCCAAAACCCAACAAAAAAAACCCCAACAAAAATCATAGTTCAAAACCAAGCACCAATTATTCTATCATTTTAGCAACAACATGAGAAAACTGCAGAGGTAATATTCCTAATTCTGTGCACTTCTATGGAACACTGTATGCTTTACAGAGAACCATTTTTAAAACTGAATTAATAGCTATAATCATGACAAAAAAGCAAAATGGGGCCAGATCCTTCAGAAGAGAGTGAATTTATAAATTATAGCTCATTAACATTTTGTTCTTAGGGGCAGCAATCATGACAGCATACAAAATCACTGCTTCAGTTTTTGCAGTGCTAATGCAGACTTTGTAGTTATTCTCTTTCTGTTCACATCACCAGTTCTAAGGCTAAGTTTTTTTAAAAGTATTTTATTTTTGCCTCTTAATATGTCCACAGAGAATAAATATGTCCATGTATGCTGGCTTTTGCTGTAGTATAAATGCACATATATAATATATTACTATTTATCTGTATTATTTATTGGTGTCTAACATTCCCAGCCAGGACTGAGAGCTCTAATATTCCAGGGTCTATAGAGACACAGGCAGTCAGGACCCTTTGCCCTTAAGAGTAGCAAGTATGATTGAGAAAAGCTGCAACAAATAATGTCAAGACATAGATTAAGGCAAGAAAGAAGTCAAGGGATAAAGAATTAAGCCATATGGTTTTTTCCTTTCCTTATTAATTCTCAAAGTAATGGTTCAAAAGTGCCTTTTTTTTCCAAAATGAGCTAAATTTGCTACCTTTAGCAAACATACAATTTAGGAATGAGCAGTTGGTGATTTTTTGCTAGTACCTTACATTTTCTAACTTGCAGTTTGTTCAGTAAATTCTCCCTAGCACCTCCCCCACCTTCTTTACAAGATACTGTGTGGGTAGGGCAGAACCTCACAGAGATTCTGTTACTGCCCTCATGAATTCAGAATTTAGTTATTGAATATGTTCAGATTATTGTTCAGGACACAAAGAAAGGCAGTTTGAGCTTGGGATAGAAGATTCCAAGATGTCTAAGCACTCTGGGTTCCATCAGATTTTCTTCAAGTCCTAGGGTGTCCTCCTGAAAACCCTCTTGCTGCTAAGAATTATTAACTTTATCTTTAATGTAAAACCTTTCAGCATTCCTTCCAAAGGCAAACCCAGTCCATAATCCTATGCCAGGTAACTTCTCCTGTATCTCAGAGAACCCTGAAGACAAAAAATAAGATGCTGAATTTGGCTCAGTACTGTGGAATGATGTGGAAACAGTGCAGAAGAAAGGAATGAGTGGAAAAGGACAGGTTCAGGCTCCAGAAGGCATTATCTCAGCATTGTATAATTTCCCATGAGAAGACTGTACATTGTCATCTTGTACCAATAAACATTAGGAACAAAGCCTAGATTCCCACTACATTGAGAAATTTCTCTTGAAAGATTATCTCTCTATCAGCCCTATTTTTTTACGTTTTGATGCTAAAACTGTTTCCATGTGTTGACTTCTTCATGACACACAAGTATAGGTGGTTACCGCAAAAGACAGAATAATAAAAACAAAGAGAAGGATTTCCTTATGCAGTTTCTCAAAGCCCCTGTACTAGCAATTCCAATGATGCTTCTATGAGAAACAAGAGAATATGAAAATCCTACTGTAACATCCCACAAAACTCTGTAAAAGGTAAGAGCCACCCACCAGTTCTCTTGGAAGGCTGTTAACAATTGTAAATACATATAATTAATGTTGATTACTTTATCCTAAAGATGCAGTTTGAACTTCAGAAGAGGTAGATTATAAAGCTTTATCCTCATTCTGTGTGTTTTAATTTAGAGTGACTCTGTTTAATGAAATGTAGGGACTCAGATTACCTGGATTTATCTTTGTCTTTCACAATCATCAAATCATATAGTTATTACATTCCTTCTCAACACTGTCACGGTATTTATTCCTAGTGGAAAATGGATCCAGATCTGTAGCTCTCAAAGCATTCTTCAGCTTTCAGAATAAAATTATTTTGGTCCAGCATAACCCATTTGCTATCCTATCATTACTCTTCTAGCTAAAAATCATCTTCTGCCTTTTTTCTTCCCCTCACTGTTCAGGTTAACTCTGCTAATAAGAAGATGAAACAATCCTTCTCTGACACTATCATGCTAAGCTAACCAAGAAGGTTACAACTGCTTGTCTTTAATTTGACAGGCCCCTCTTCAACCCAGTCATGTCTCTTTCAGTTTGAAATTACTTGTCTTCAATGTGAACAACCAGAACCAAACACTTACAGATAAATCTGTATTTCTATTTTCTCAGGAACATCTCACTTTAGAGATTCTAGGGCTGTACCATCTTCAAGCTGAAGACATGATTTCCCTATGTCATATTCTATGGCATTTCACATCACATAAAACACAGTAACAGCACAAACAGTAAGAAGAGGAGATAGGCAACAAAACCAAAATTCAGGTTACGACTTGACCACAATAAATGAGAAATTCTTTTGCTCTACTATTTGCTCTGGTAGTGAACCTCTGGAACTATGTATGGAAGTCCAGTAAAAAAAGCATCAAATAATTAAGGCACCAACATACTCTCAGTGGCTGACAACAGGCACAAAGGGAAAACTTTTAAACATTTTTTGCTAAAAGACTGTACAGACCACACTGCTACCATGGAACTCTGGCTGGACAGCAACTGATTGTGTGGCGAAAGTTGGACTAATTCTCCGCCTGAATCTGCAGTGGTCTGAAGAGCTGTACCCTAAACAAGGGCATCCCAAGCTTTGGGATCACTAACTGGTAGTAGAAGTCATTATCAATCAGGGAAGAAAAATATGCCAGCTTCAGTTTAGAAATCAGCAGCTTATCCTAGATTGAAAAATAAGATCTTAAAAGCAGCAAGATCATAAATTAATTCCTGTTCCCTCTTCTTTCGGGAAAGGATTGTTTGGTAAATTGTGGCAAATCATTTCAGTAATCAACTACAGATGTTTGACATTGCTAAAGGAATCATGAACGATGTCTTGCGTGGTTCTCAGACATCAGTTCAGCCTGTGTGTTTGGACAAAGGTGAGGCAGCTGTGTCCAAGAGGCTTCAGCTCTTGGGAACATTAAAGTAAATTCTCTAAGGTGCTGAGAAGTTGCCTGCAGACCATAAAGGTGGATGGATTTGTATCTGGAGAGTCTACAGGTTTTGATGTGATATGATAAAAGAAATTATTTTGGGGTCATCACCTGCAGCAAGGCCTCACTCTGGCAGAACTTTGCTATGCTTTATCATGTTTTAAGTTAAAAGTATATTTGCTGAGAAAAAATGAGGCAGTTGGGCAAATAATAGCTTAGAACCAAACTACACTCCCAGAGTGTGGGTGATCAGCTTAGCTGCCTCAGCAATCAGCAACACTGTTCTCAAGTTTAATAAAAATCACAGATTAGGGCTACTGAGGTGCAGGTCAGAGCAGAGATCTTGATTCCTTGCTAGTCTTTGACAGCAAGACTGCTGTAACTACAGCAGCAAATTCCCCAGAAGCAAACTTAAAACTTAGAATCTTTCCACTGGGATCCTATCATAAAAACAAAATACTAACAACACATTATTATTTTCAAAATATTCTTTTAAATGTAACTGTCCTTATATTCTATTAAATCAAACAATTTTATTTCGAACAAAGTAGTAGTTACTATGAAACTTTTAATAACTACTCTTAAAATACTAAAAATAAAATAGTAGTAATTAATCTTTATTTAAATGGTAATTTAATGTGCTAAGAAAGCCAAAAAATGAAACTAGTCATTAGCTCATAGTAAAGACTGCCAGAAGCTTCATTACTTATTAATAATGGAGAACACAGTGTACTGAACCATTTCCCCTAACCCCACAAGCTACTAGGAACTGAGCTGCAAAATCTGACAATCCTAATAAATTGATTTTCTTTATAGATATAATTACTGCATATAGTGTAGCTAAGTTTTCATTGCAAACTACACTGATCAAATCTCGAGTTTAAAAACATATCATAAAACCCCAGTAACATGCCCTCCCATTGGGCAATTATTATGTATGCTGGCACAATGGATTTAGTTACTTCTAATAAAGACAAAATTTCTAAGATAAAGTTTTTGCTTTAATAGCTTCATTGTTAGTAAAAAATTACTAACAATATTTGGGGAAAAATATTAAAGAAAGCTTGCCAGTTAATTCCAGCTGATTACAATACTTTATCTTCTTGATTAAGATTATCACTTACAGAAACCTTTTTCATTTCATCAAATTTCCAAGAGATATTTAATAAATACAACCACTTAAGATCCAAAGAAAGCTGCAAATCATTGCATTGCTCCAGAGTTCTTTGAAAGAAAGCAGAAGTGTGTGACAGAAACTACTACTATTACTACTACTAACATAGCTTAAATGGGAAAAGATACTGAAAGCAAACATTTATGGTGAAACTGTTCTACAATACCTTTGAAGGGACATTAGAATTAAACAATAATTTAGAAAAATTTCATTTAGAAATAAATTAAATTATTAAAAGTAACTACCCTCTATTAAATTGATTCCCTCCATATAACCTTAAAGAACAATCCCCTGGGAAAAAAAATGAACTATACCACATTACCACAGCAGAATTTTCAAATAATTAATTAAGAGTCTCAGAAGCTAACTGAAACAGCCATAATTTATGTTAGTCACTGAACTTAAGGAAACTCACTAACTATTACCCTAGAATAAGAGCAATCACAAACACTGTGCAAAAACTTAAAAGTTCTATTATAAATTCTGTTCAAAGTAGCAACATACAAAATCATGCAATACCTATGAACTAGCCCATTATCAGAAACGTTACGTTCCAGGAAGATCCCTCTAGCCCGGACAACTCTTTTTTCCCATTTCTTCTATCCATCTGCTATCACATGCAGGATTCAAAAGTTTCAGGAGTGAATGATTCATATTTCTCTTGCATAATGAAGTACAGATATCAAACACCTATCAAGCACAACCACTGATACCACTGAAAGCAATCTGAGGAGGAAGATCAGGTAATTTCAGTTAATCTTATCAGTTCAGCTATGTCTCAGAAACATTATAAATATTAATATATATTAATGAATTATTGATATAAGAAAGACATAGAAAAATCATCCTAGAAGAGACATTAGTATTTCAAACTCTTTCCAGAATTGCCATCTACAGTTCTTCATCATCAAAGACATTGGTGCAATTATCTCCTGGACAGTTTTGAAAAATCAAACTTGTTTGCTTTTCGGAAGGGATACTTTGATAAGGAGTTTTTCTTTTTGCAGTTTTGTAAATGCACATAAATTGAAACATGAATTCATGAGTAACAGCATGGCAGTTTATATGTTTACTATGAATATTTCAAAGACCTGGTAACATTCCTACTTGTCCAACTGAAAGTGCACTAAAATGCACTGGAAGTACTGCTGTCTAATAATGGTCCATTTTGAATAATAAATCTACACTGGCAGAGGACTGTAGTGGTTTGGGGCATTCCTTAATGCATTTGTTTGGCAAAAAAAGCTGTATCTTAATAGAATACATAATACTTGGGATGTTTGCAAATGAACATGAGTGGGTAATTTATATAACAAGAGAGACCAATCTATCACACAGTGTGTAAAAGCATATTTGAACTAAAAGGTTATAAATACTCTGCTTTATATATATTCCAGGACCATATGTAGCTCACTGGTCTTTTAACTGATGAGACCATTAGCAAAAGCATATTAAACACCTGAAGAAGTGCTTGGGGAAGAATGAAAGAAACCCATGACAACAGTTATGAAAGACCACTGTACATCGCTGGAGTACATAGACTTCTTTTTGCAGCACCAACTCTCAATGTGAATTATTACCCCCCTTTTTTTTTTCTTTTGGTGCTGAAGATCTCCATGAAGTTGTAACCTCATCACTCTATACCTATTCCTCCTGCTGCCACGCAGCAAATATCCCTCTAGAATCTCAAGCAATCAGAGAGGAGCCTCAATTTCAAAAGGTTTTTGCCATTTCCCAGCTAAAGGTTGTAACAAGCCACACCAATCAGCTCTCACCACTTCAGCACTGCCTTTAGAACCAGAAGCAAAGCAAGGCAACAATGTGCAAACATACCTCCATATATATGGAGCCTATAGCTCCAAAGTTATATTTTATAGAGTACAGCTTGTGGAATTAGCTTATTCAAACATATCAATGTAATCTAGAGTAATTAAGTGGAAAATAGGCTTTGTTTTTCAAAGGCAGCAAGTGAAATTTATTTCGATTATTCACTTTACCTATTCTGTGGCAAACACAACATTTAGGATGAAACTACACCAGTGATGTATTACCAGAAAGTCTAGTATTAACTTACTCAAATTAAAAGTATGTCAGGTATTTACCAAGCATTGTACCTTATATAAAGAACTGCAGACACAACAGAAAACACTATTGTGCCTGTATTTCAACACTATGCCATCCCCTACCCTAAAAAAGGCAACAATAGAAATACAGAAGCATATGGACAACAAAAAAAAAGGGTATTGATTGGAGATACAGGTTGGATTCCAGGAGCAATTAAATAGATTAAGTTTCTGTCGTTTGGAAGATGAAAGATGGGGTAATGTGGAGGGGAAGATAAATATCAGGAATAGAGAATGACTGCTCACCACTTCTCTTGACATAAGGCCTAGGTTGGACCAAAAAGAATAATTTGGCAATAGATTTAAAAGAAATAAAATAATACCTGATACTATGGCTTTGTATGTTGAAAATTTAGTGGAAAATCCCTCAGGCACACTGAGGGAGGGAAGTCCGACTGAGTCTATTAAGCAACAGGATGCAGATACCACTTCCAGCAGAGAACGCCCTGCATGCAAATTGCAGGAAGCTGTCTGCATGCTTTGTATTTATTCTGTCAGTGCCCTCTTTCCCTAAGCATTTGCAAGTGATCTGCCACTCAGTCCTGCACTTGGATCCTGTACAGCACCTCTGTGCAGCTGCCCTGTGAGCAGAAGAGCCTCTCCCTGGCCCCAGGTATTAGGAAGGGTACCACTGCCGGCTGCAAGCAGCAGGAAACAAGTGGGGTATTCACCTCTTCTCTCTCACTTCCACCCAGTGGACTTACACTCTTCCCAGCCATGGGGAAAACCTCCCATTTTGCTACTTATTATTCTTATAAGTGGATGGGGCAGACAGAAACGGAGCTTCACTTAGAATGGGAGAACAGTTAAAGAACTTTTAGAAAGTTTTTAAAGAAGCCCTAGTCTGAAGAGTTGCCATCAAAAGTATACAAGGTTATTTTTGAAGAAACTTCTGGCAAGATGTTTCATGCAAGTAACATTTTAATTGTTTGGTTATTAGCCAAACTGAATAATACATGTGTAGGAACTGGGGAGATAAGAGAAAGGGGAAGATGAAAAGCATGCATTTCTTATTTTAAAGTAATTTTAACAGAATACCAAGGTTTAAGTTATAAAAAGTATTTGCTAGATACAGTTGGGAATACTGTTTAGTAACATAATTAGGGATGGCAAAGGAACAACATCTGAGTTTTCAAAATTAAGTTTCATTTTGATCTAAAACAAAACCAAGACTCTTAAAATTCTGAAACACAAGCATATGCACACGATGGAGGGAACAATGCAGCCAAGAGTGCAGAATATGTAATAATTACAGGTATCATCTAGGACGTGGGAAAACTTCAGCATTCTAAAACAGATACCACTTTTCCACATCACAGTGTAATGGCTGACATGCTAACGCCTCCCTCTCTTTTTTCTAATGAAAATACCAATGACACTCATCAAAATCAGTCCATATATTCTTGTAAAACATTTTTGTTTGCAAGTGACATGACAATAACTAATTAGCAATTGGCGATTAGAAACATGAAACTATTATAGTTTGATTGAAGAATAAGAAACAGTAAGTCATGAAAGACAAATTATTTTCCAGCAATTGTATGAGTCTTTCATAATAAATCAAATAATACTGGGAAAACAATCTGTGCTTTTTACTGCAGTCTTCCCTGTCAAGGATCACTTAAAGAACTACAGGGCTTCAAAACTGGCTTTGCTTTGAAATGTCTCTAACAAGAAAACCTTCTGGTAATTAAACCAGGGACAAAATTAATCAAAAGATGATTAGAAAAACTAAACTTCTTTGACAAGTGCACAGCTTAAACCAAAAGCAAACCCAGAATATGGTAAACATAACCAAAGCAGCACTATTTCCCATTGTTTTTCCTGAAGCCATATTGATAACTTGAAGTATTGAAGTTCTCTAAGTCATACAGAAGTGAAATCATTGAAATAGTCCCCTCCTCCCCAGTTTATTAATCATACCTTAATTTGTGCAAAAGGTCTGTCAAAGTTTCCAACGTAAAGAAGACCAACATTCTGGGTGAGTAGCCTAAAAAAATGAAAAAAATCTTTTAAGATATCACTTAAAATCCAGAAGTATCTGCATCTGCAGTAATTGTTACCAAACCCTAGCAGGGTAACAATCTTTACCAGGATAGCAAGAGCTACCTTTGCAAATCTGATTACACAATTCTGTTTGAACTACTATAAAAAAGGAAAGATGTGCATTAAAGATGGATGCACACCAGTAATTCGTGTTTATGTTGCAAGCAGGTCTTCAACAAAATCATTCCATGGGCTTCTTTGTGATGGATGTCACTCACTAATGTGGAACAATGGCAGGTATGTTTCTTTTCTATTTATTAGAGACCATTAGAGACAAAGAGACAGCAAGAGAAAAGAATAGTAAACACACACATTCAAAGTAGCAAGCCCAAGAGTTAAAACCGATTAGGGTACATAAAAGTATGTACCGTAATACAAAAACGACATCACTACAAGTAGAGAAATAACAGAGAATCTCTGTAATATTGTCTAATGGTTTGCTAAATAAAAAGAGCCCGAGATACAGCTTGTGCTTGCTGTTCTCTTCAAGTCTTAATGAAGTTGTTGCATACACCACTGAGATCCAGAGGGACAGTGGGATAAGTTGTCTCAAATGACTGTTCATATTTCTGGAAAAGAGTTTGATTTCTGCAGATACTGTGCAAGTCAATGCTCTCAGTATAAAAACTCCAAATTATAGAGGAGCACTGAGGCATCACTGTTACGAACAGGCTGACAAAAACATCACTGCCCAGCAAAAAGGGCAGGAGAGCACTGTGCTGTTCTGACTGCGTAATTACAACGTTCCTCTTGCTAAGCGAAGGCCCAGCAGTCATTCCCTCCAGTTTAGAGCCTTATAAGCATTGCACTGACATACAGCTTCTTCAAAATAATGAGAACTTTTTTGAAGACAAACCCTGGAAAGAGTTTCTGTTTTGATTAAAAGGGACATTGAAAAGCCATCATATTCTTCAGCAGTCCAAGTTTTCATTAACTGTTAGCTATTTTATATTTTCTTTCAATTTTACATCCCATTCCCTTTAGCAATAAGGCTGTATGTATGAATTAAATTAAAGTCAGAAATAAGTACAAATGTAGGCATCATTCAGCTTAAGCAATGACACTGAGGTGTCTCTTTCTTACATTATTAAGCATATATAAATATATCTATATACACACACACATACACTTATAATCCAATCTGAGTTAAATATTTTCTTTTATAACTAAGTCACCTGTCATTTCCAACTCATTTCTCACCATTGCCAGGCCTGTTTTCTTAAACAAAAGAAAACAGAAACTTGGATGGCAGTAAATAATTTTGACCCCACAGAATGTACACATCTTGGGACAATCTTGATTATTCCCAGTTCTGACAACAATATGATATATATCACTTTAAACTGGTTCACCAACAGTGGGAATTGATGGAACTCAGCAAAATTACAAAGTCAAAATATTCACACATATAAAACAGTTAAGTAAGAAGAGGTGTTGAACTGTCATTCTTCAAAAACCCTTCTGTAATTAGATAAGGTATATCAAAATTTCCAGTGCACTGACAGAAATACCCAAAGGAAGGAAAGAACGATAAGGGTCAGACCACCTCAGCTACAGTACAGACAGACAAGTGGATTTCTCCCTTTCCGTATCAGTGTGTCAGACTCCATCAGGAAGACTTGTACTGTTTTGCAATGGTTCAGTAGCATATGTAAGTCAGGATAAGTATATCAAGCTCATTTTCAGTCACAATAAGTCAAATTTATTCAGAACTCAGGTGTCTGGAACTGGAAAATCCAGCATATTGATCAAACTTTCTCCTAGAGCTATAAAGCAAAATCAGAAAATATTCAACGGTTTTCTAAATGGAAAGAAACATATGGGAAGTAATTAGCAAAGAAGGTTTAAAGAGACTACAGAAAAGGATTCAAGGTAGGTCATCATATTTCAGAGACAGGCACCTTAAAGCAACAAAGTATTCTTAGAAAGAACTGCACATAATTATTGTAAGACAGAAAAGAAAAACAATCCACTAGCTGTATTTCTTGTAAGGGACCATAAAAAAGAGAAGACATGTAGTGTGATTATTCCCACATGGTTATTCTTCATGTTTTCTTTACTGGATAAAAATGTAGGACCATTAAAAATTGAAGTCTTTAGGATTGCTTTAGTTAGAAGTAACAAACATCCAAGGAACCTTAAGACTGGTCTTTCCAGAAGACTGCCCAGTTGTCTATACTGTTTAAGTTGCTATCACTGAGGTACGCCCCAAACGAACTGCAAGACTTGGCTTCCGTAGTAAGATTGGTATTGACACAGGACAAGCTGATTACTATTTATTCATCTTTCACTGCCTCTGCTAAAAAGTATTTTACTTGGCACTTCAAAAAGCAGTGTTAATGCAATGGTAGGAAAATTTTTAGGGAACAGAGTTATTTGTAGATCTCCCTTAAACAAGAGGTTGCATTCTATATTTCACTACTTTACACATTCCTTTTGAGTTCTGTAGTTCAAAATTATATCACCAACATGTAGTCAGTTTCCATTTAAGAACTCACGAAACTTGAAATAGGCACCCCAATACGATCATAATTTAATGTTCTGAAATACCTGGGGTTTATGCCCCTAAATGGGGCAATTAAAAAAATACCCAATCCCATCACTAGTCTAAACTCTTTTATTCTGAGTCTTTCTTATGAGCATGATCTCTGTATTTCAGAGACTGAGCTCACACAGAAGAGCCTGGAGAGGTAAGCAGGCTGTGACAAGAGTCACTGCTGAGGCTCTGAATAACCCAAGCTACTGCAAGAGTTTTACCATCTCCTCAGCAGCCACCTGGGGCAATATCAAAAAGCCACCTGCCATTGAGGAGAGGGGCGGGACAGGGGAGTATGTGCCAAACCCCATCTTACTCACAGTAACTCAGCACAATTGACCTCTAAATGACCACTTAGATGTACCACTCACCAGTCAGAAAGTTCAAACTATACACAGCTGGTTTTGGAGTTCCTCTTTACCACAATACCAGGGCATACTATTAAATACCTAAAATTGACTCTATACCATAAACTTCAATGTGTCTAAATCGATACAGATGTTCTCTTCTAATACTCTCAACTAATTACCCTTTGCCTTTAAAGACTTCCCAATGGTTTGGTTTGGCTATAAAAAGCAGGTTTGGTTATAAGCACTTATATGCCAATGTTGTCTTTTAAATATCAGTCTTCTATTTCTTACTTAGTTTAACAATTGCACAGTTCTGCCCTTAAAACACCATCAGCAGTACTCAACACCAGACCCTGATAAAAGCTGGACATCACCTGTAATTGGCCAAAATTGATATCAGGCTATGAAACAGTGATGACAGTTTCACAGCACAATTACCATCTTTGAATTTCACTTCAAATAATTACCTTAAAATTATGAGAAACAATCATCAAAAATACAAATGCTTACTGGCACTTCAACACATACATTTATTTTTATTTAAGGATATGTAGCAATATATAAAGTTGCCTAGACTGTCATATTTTATTTGTAGTCTCTTCCATTCAGTACGTTATCAATATAATTCCCATTTTTTTCTGTACATCAAAGGAAAGAAACATGACTCCAAGAAACAGTAGTTCTTTAAGATGTGCTGTCCATATGTAACATGACATTCCATGCTCTCCTATACACCCAAGTGAGCAGATATCTACCCCAACATGCCTGGTAGGGCTGCACAGATATATTTCAATGCAAACTACATAAAAACCCAAAAAGTGTCAGGACAGACCATTTCGAGTTTTGACAATATAATACCAAAGTCTTAAAGGCCCCTCCAGTACCAAGAAAATGCTGCCAGATAGTTATCACTAAATCTCCCTAGATTTGGTCATTTCTGGGATATAAACGTACACAATGTTTACAAAATCCAAGCTGCAGGAGCCAGGCACTGCTGTCTGTGGGGAAAGTTGACCATAGGAGCAGGAACGGTCAGGCCAGGTGATCCAAAAAGCGTGGTGGCAACAGTGATGTGAGGGTGGTTAACGCAAATAAACACAGGACAGGACTAAGAACTTGGGTAAAAGGAAACGTGGAGGAAGGCACTGTGGGATGGCAGGGGATGTAGAACATAAGGGATGAGAAAGGTATAAAGGAGTGAAAAATTAGCGTTTTGGGTTGGAAAGCACTGGGGTAGAACCTTGGGCTGGGGAAGACCAAAGGATTAGAGAGTGGGAGCAGAAGAAACTGATTTACCAGAGAGTTCATCCTTCAGCACAGCTGACCTTGTCTGTGGGCTGAGACATGCCCAGGACCATTGCCTCCTTCCCATCCCCTTTGGCCATGGGAAGCAGAGTGATCCTTGGCTATGGACTTTATGAGGGCAGCACATTTCAAAGAAGCCTGATCATTTCCTCTTCTCCACACAAAGTCTGTTCCTGCTAACTTACTAATACATGTTAAGGTGAACGTGAACTACCCTTTCAGTCCCTAAGGCAGGGGGCAATAACAGAGCTGGGGAGCAACTTTTTACAAGGGCCTGTAGTGATAGGACATGGGGGAATGGCTTTGAACTGGACCAANAGGTTTAGATTAGTTATTAGGAAGAAATTCCTTCCTGTGAGAGTGGTGAGACACTGGAACAGTTGCTCAGAGAAGCTGTGGATGCCCCATCCCTGGAAGTGTTCAAGACTAGGCTGGATAGGGTTTTGAGCCACCTGGTCTAGTGGACGGTGTCCCTGCCTGATCTTCAAGGCCCCTTCCAACCCAAACCATTCGGTGATTTCAAAATAATACTGACAAAAATTCAGGCACTGCTCACCAACCCACAGATGCTCCAGCCATTAAGTAGTATTTTGTGAAGGCAGAAAAGCAGGTGTCAAATAGTTCCTCTCTCTGTATCTTATTGGGAGGACACCACTACAGCTTGATCTGTACCCCAAATGCCCACCCCTTCAGACTCAAAAGTTGCCTTGAAAATCCACTCAGGTTATCAAACAGGGCCACCCAAACTAGAGCTGAACACATTAACTTCTGAGTGGTTTGTACACAAACCAGTTGTGAGTTTCCCTCTAGGCTACCTGGATCCTAGTGCTGCTGGGCAGATTATGGAAGGAGGTTTTCAGGAATGAACATGCAGAGAAATAAAGGTGCAGGGAGGAGCCAGGAGCCGCTATCTCTCACAGGAGCAAGTTACTGCAGAGTAGCTGAACGCAGAAATTTGCTCCTGTGCGAGGCAGCAGCTCCTGCGCTTGCTCTGGTGCGTGCCAAGACTGGTGACATATGGTGCAGGGACACAGACAGACTTGCAGCTCGAGCCAACAGCACAGAGGTCTGATAGCCTTAGAAAGCAGGGAGTATGGAGTGAAAAATGCAGCATGTGCAGTAGGAGGGCTGAAAAGAGGTAACTGGGACTGGAAACGTGGAATGTGTGGAAGGAAAATGATGACCAATGAACAGGCATATGGCTTGAGGTGTCTGGTTTCTCAGGAAGAAAGCGGCCCTGCAACAGGCAGTGGTGGACACAGAGCTGCCCACAGCAATGCTTCAGTTACTCACTACCCCATGGAAACAGAACATGCAACTTCTTCCTTACATTTCAACAAAAGCGCTCACAAAATCCCAGAAATGATGGCAATTTATCAAATAATATCTTGCAATATTTTATTAGGCAATCCTAAAATTTAACTCGACATACATTATGTTTGAAGAGTAGTTCATTGCTCCACATAAGTCAAGTAGTTTGATAATTTATTTCTGGTTTATTAGTGATAGGTGCCTGTTTCACCAGTTCCTGCAACCACTACAGCACGTGACTCTAGATGAGTTTGATTCTAGATAAGCTTGTACTTGTTTTTAGGAGCTTGGTAAGTGGTACAGCCTGCCACCAAAGCTTTGCTGCATGTAACAAAACTTCACTGTTGGATTTTATAATCACAAAGTCATTTGAGGGTGTGCAAAAACGCAGAAACTTCCAAAACTCATCTTGATGCTGTGCATCTCTGCCTCTACTTTTAATGACAACATGGATGGAATTGACTGCTTTCTGCAAAGGACAGGGGACAGCTTCTGCTGTGGTCTGTCCTCTTACCTGAGAGAACTCTCTCCAGATCAGACAGGGTTTTTTCTGGTTTAGACAAACAGTGGATTGATACCTGAAACATCCTTGGTGTCTGCCAGGAGGGACCTCGCCCTATCAGAAGCTATTAAGAGGAACTCCGCTGATGAGATGATGAGATAAAGGGATTAAAGTACATGGATTACTTCCACTTTGCAGTCAGAAGCAAAAAGTATCTACACTGGCGCTGGGAACTGATGTGACAACTTCATATGCTGTGGGCAAATTTGCACTCTTCACAGGGGTTGGTAGTGAAAAAATTTCATTCCTGAGATGGGTCCCAAGACTGGAATAGTTGCAAAGCAAAATGGAAAGAAAAAAATATCCTGACACTCAGAGGGGCTATTGACCTTTCTGCACATCTGCATCTTTATTGCTAAGAACACCTCAGCGTACACATCAGTGGTTGATTAAGGCCAAAAATGCAACACACCCTGTTTTGAATATAAATTGGAGAGTCAGAATAAAATTTTAGGAAAATCTCTGTGACCACACTCACAGTCTAAACTCCCATATTTAAAACAGCTATATAATGGGGATTGATTAATACTAGTTATGAATGCTTTTATGTTTAATTTTAAAATGTATCTTTTTGTGATAAACATATACAAAGCCTACTACTGATATGCCCTGTACGTGCTTTTAACTCTGAGAATCACTTCGGATGCATTTGCACATTTTGGGCAGAAATTCCTGTTAGAATTCACAAACACAGATGAACAACAGCCCTGACAACAGAAGTAACACCTTTGTAAGTTAAATAACTGTATTTTCAAACACTGATTAAATGTTCTTCATGGGTAGCTTTGAGGATAAAGGTAACTTTCATACATAATGTTATAAATTTTGTATTCAATTATGCAAAGAAATTATTACAGTATGTCATTATTGCACATGATGACCCAAGCACAAATAAAGCACTATGACATAGCAGAAAGGACACTATATTCATGTGATGAAGCTGATGTCCTTTTAAGAACATAATCAATACTCGGCCTTTTTCCGGCCTTTATCCTGTGTTCACTTAAACTGGAAGGGAGAACTGTGCACCGTGCTGCAATATCATAACCATAGAAAGAGAAGCAGCTTCCTAAGTAGTTTCTTGAAGAATCACTTGAATTCTACTACAGTGGCATCCCAATTACATTTTGCTTCTTGCTTATGATAATAATTTCCTATTGGTTTAAAACTCTAATTACATATTTTCTAGGAATATAAAAACAAGAAGAAAATCAGAAAAGCATAAACAGAGAATTATGAAAAATGATGTTACAGTCAAAAGAATTAACTTCTTCTATTTAATTCTTTTAAAGATCATTAATTATTTCAGTATTTAATTCACTGACTGTTGTAAGAGTAACATAATGAAAATACTACACTAAGTATTATGAAATAATTTAAAATATATAAGAGGATCCAATACAAGCTCTGGAAAAGGCTAATAACAGTGCTTGCAAATTTAAACTGGCATGCATATATGGTCTGCCAACAACATGCATTTCATCTTGCTCTAGAAGTATAGAGTGTCAAGAACTTGACGGTTCCCAGAAGCAGTACATGCAGAACAAGGACAGTGGCAACACAGGGGCTTCACAGGTAAGACAGAAGAGCTCTCTCCTGCTTTCCACAGTGCATTTATCAAACCACCTGTTCAGACTACAAAAATACTCGGGCTAAGAAAAATTCTTACTCATCAGTAAAGCAAGAAAACTCTTTTTGTGGACAAATATAAGCTATTCTAGTATAATCATCATGGTAAGGAGTAGGCTCAAATTAGAAAACAAATTGGAACAAATTATAAGGGAACTGGAAGAGATATTATGCACTGCTAGTTACATAGTAAAGATGCAAAAACCCCTGGGTTAAACATGAGAGGCAAAAGGTTGGGAAGCAATACATGAAAGTGCAAAAAAAGAGACTGTAAAGAGTTTTGTAATGCTAAATTAATCTCTACAATAAACAACCTCCCAGAAATGTAAATAAACCTCTTTCATTCCATGAATTCTGAACTTTCAGAATAGTCCAAGCCAAGTTAATGGTGACCGCAATTAACATAAAAGCGTATTCTAAACAATATTCCCAGGGAAAAATGCAGTGGGTAGCACGAACTACAGGTTTGAATTTAACACCCTCAGCCCTCCTACAACAGTACTACACAACAGTGTGTGCCATGTGTCGTATTAATAAGCATGGTGCTTTCAAGCACATGCAACTCAGGCAACAATATCTATGTTATGTGCTAATTGCCCTTCGAGCTTCTGTGTGTGGTACTTGAAAGGCTTCATTGAACTACCTCACTCCCTACAGTAAATCACTATCTGTCACTGACTATTGATAATGGGAATCTTGGCAGTTACTGATCCCTGAAAGACATACTTCCACTGAATAATGTCATCACTGTCAGATACCAAATGAAATAAAAATTACATTTAGAGGGCTTGAAACTACAAACTGAAGTGAGCTCATATCTGAGGTAATGGTCTGCAAGTGATTCTAGGCAATCAAGAAGAATAAACTGACCAATATGAAGATTTACTTTGAATTAGTAGGGTTTCGTTTGCATCCGTTTTTGAAAAACTGTTTGGCTATGGCGGGTTTCTTTTGGGGGAGGTGGGAGTGTTCGTACACTTTCCTAGAGACAGGGAGATTTTTTCAAGGCACATTTGTGCACTTGATAAATAAAACCACAATATCAGATGTTTCCAAATAGCACTTCTTTGTGTTTTCTGCATTTATGTCTAGCACTGATAATATTTTAATGTTTTTCTAACACCTGTTTGGTTTTCCTTTACAGGCAAATAACATAGAGAAGCATTTCGTCTACATTTACATATAACCTATCCATAAAAAATAGAAAGGAAAACTAAGTAGAAACCAAAAGTACCTATTAAATAATCATGCCCATTCCTCCAGCAATGGAATATTACTCCCTGTAGTATAATGAGCAATTTGGCCAGGCTGGCCATAAATTATCTGGAAAATGAGGCTGCTTGCCTTTTCCTTTGGGAGGTTATTACGTAGTTCAAGAGATTTCACTATTAGAATCTATTTCTGATAGTAAACATCAATTTTTCTTCCTGAATATCATCCTTTTCATCTCACTGAAATATAGGACAGGAGTTAGGAACTATTCCCAATCTGCTGAAGGATCTGCCTGACATTGGCTGTGATGCAACTCTGCCCAGATTTATCCATATATCACAAAGCGAGTGCACTCACACAGCTCTGCAGTGGCCTCACTGGAACACCATAAATCCACATTCTAGTCTATGACACCATAGGGTCCTTTCACCTTGGCCATCTTTTAAAATATAACAGACACCACAATACAGCAAATTCAACTACCAGAATTAAATGAAGAATTGATACCACAATGCGAAGCTTTGTATCACGCGACTTCAATAAAATAAGAAGTGTCATTACAGATATTTTAAAGTCAAAACAAAGACATTTTCAGTGTTTCAAGAGTTACTTAAGAAAAACAGATTTCTAACAACAAGTAAGATATAGAAGAAATAAATGAGATAATGAAAAAAAATCTGAAGCATATCCAAGTAGAAAACCTTTAAAAAAATTGTTCAGTAGATTCACTTGATCATGTGGAAATACAGGAAACAATCAAGAAAGATAGGGAGAATGTTGAAAAGATAGTGGATTTGTTTGTACCCACCAAAAAAATAAAGGCATCTAGTCAGAAACATGGGGTTTTTTTTGGTCACCAAAATGAAATCTCTACAGAAACAGAGGTACTAAAAGAAAAGCTCTGGGGTTATATTGATAATTAGGGTGAAATAAATCACCAAATCCTGATGCAACATACCCAAGATTTCTGACATTTCTTAATATGAAGAGTCTGAATTGCTACTTAAAAAAAAATCCAAGTAAATATCACACACAGAATAGGGTCATTTCTACAAACTTCCCAGAGCCCCACCCATTAGCACAGCATTGTTCAGCATGCCTACCTTGGCCACACATGGCAGGGCTACTTAGGAGGTTGCACATCCCCTGCACTCACACTGTGTCTGCATCTGCCTCTCTTTTGATCATTTTAATGAAAGAATGCTTGAAAAGTAGAGGGGGACAGGAGAGGCAGCACACTAACATAATCGATTCAGACTGCCAAAAGGCATCTGTTACAGTCTTCTTCCACAGCAATTTATTTTAAAAAAACCCATAAAACTGGGCAGTAAGTACTTCTATATGGAAGACACTTCTTACTGTTATGGACCAAATCCTGCTTAAGAGATTGGACAGGCAGAATAAATGGTCAGTTTCCATCTGGGCAAAGGCCAAGTGACTACTCAATTTATGTAACAAACTGTTTAATATATTTATTAGTAATCAGAAAAAGTCATAAACAGAGAAAGTCTGCTGATGAAGCAAGTTATGAAGCAATGGCTGGCAACTTTAGCTAGATTACAAAGTTCATCACTTTGAAAAGAAGCTGATATTGTATTTAGAATCACTCATACCACCTCCGCATTACTTTCCTCTGAAGTGAAAGATACATGCTCTTTTGTATATAAATGAGGGAAAGGTACTTACACCATTTAACTAAGGAATGTATCATAATGTGAATGAACCTGTCAACTAGAACTGTTATTTCCTAATATTTAAAGGGTTGACTTCAAAGTTTACTGAATTTTCTTTCCACATGAGGTTTTGTCATTCCTTTGTTCTTGGTCTTTCTAATTAAGAAAACAAGCAAGCAAAAACCACAAACAAAAAAAACCAAGAAAGCCACACTTAAAAAAAAAATCCCAACCTCCCCCAAAGAAACAAAACAAAACCCACAAAAAACCATAACAAAATAATACAAAACAACCAAAGAGCCCCACAAAAATTCAACCAACCAACCAGTCAAAAAAAAAAAAACAAAA
>VYZT01050256.1:5346-33926 GCA_013400735.1 Pomatostomus ruficeps | reverse complement strand
ATCTGAATGTAAGCTGACTCAGAGCTAACTACCTTGATCCACACACAGCCTTATCCTCATAGTACCACACTTCATAGGCGTGTTAATGTTGAAAGTTAAACACGTGGAATGCTCACACTTCTTGGATGTGTATTATAGAGTCAGGGTTGTACATCATATACTGTCTGTAACCTTGCTTACATGGATTATAACTTACGATTGTTACAGCTGCAAGTTATTTAATACCAATACCTAAAACCTGTGCTCATTAGGCTCTTAACCTGTGTCTCTCCCTGAAAAGCATATTATCATAGTTGGCAATATCAATAATTTTACTTAAAGTAAGTAATACAGCCCTGCCTTGATTTTATGATTTAAAGGCAGTTACTAAGAACCCTTGAGTTCTTAATATATAATTTAAGATCAGCTAAATGTACACAATACCTCACTTAATGTAGAATCAGAGGTGTATAAATCCATATTAGTTTTGCTTTCTAACTTTTGTTTTAAGTGTACCTGGTAGATTTACTGCTTGACTGTGCTTCGGTAGTCTGACTCCCTGTGGTGATTTCCAAAAGTCTGCAGGCAGGAATATACCCTTACAGTTGCAAAAGATTATGACATCATGGATGTTAAAAAGAGAATGAATGATGTGGTTAGTCATGCATTCAATATATTACTAGAGAGGGGGTTATATGGAAACATGGCCTTTCTGTCAGGTAGAATAAATGAGATATATAATTTGTTTTGTCCTTCTTTTAAAAGACCAAGGGTAAGGAGATAATCTGTCTTAATAAGGGCATGCTTAAAGTATCAACCAACAAGAAAGTAATATATTCTTAAACACCCATATGTGATCCCCTTATTAAATTAGGATGTTGAGCTAAATTTAAGGTATATAGGTTTAAATATAAATCAGTCAGTCAGTTAAATTAGCCAGTTTTATACTGATAAATGGGAGTTAATAAAGCAATTACTTCTTTCCGAACCATAAGGCTCTGGTTTCCAAATCAGTTGTATGAGTTACGGATTACTGACATAATTTGCAAGTTTTCATTTACATTACTTATACTCTTGATTTCTGAGGAATTAGTCCTTTATTGTATTAAAGGCGTAACAAAACAGCATTTGCGTAACATTACAGTTGGCACAAAGCAAGAAAACTCTCTGACTTCTCAATTTATGGTGACAGTGTTCCTTACTCTAGCTGCTGTTGTTCATAACATACAGAGAGTTAAGGACAGAATTGTTGCCTTAATGTTGAAGGTCATGAGTTTTCAATGTGTATATCATGACCTGTGTTCTATATCCTGTTGAGTTTTGCCTTTCTTTCTCTCATTTCTCTAAGTACACACCGCTGGCAGGCAGTTCTACACCTATGTTGGTCATTTGCCATGAAAGTGATGGTATTAAAACTTGTCAGTGTATTGCCACATAACCTTCATGTTTTCTATTTTTATGAGGCTCAGCTTTGTGTAGGTTGACATCTCTGAAGGATTGGAAATTATTACAATGTGAACAAGGTCAAGCTTACATAGGCTGTGCCTTAAATAAATTTTTAATTTTAATTTTTCACATGCTTTTCTCCTTTTAATGCTTACAGCCTTGTATGTATCTTATTATTTCATTCAGATAGAAGTAACCTGTCTCTTGGGCCACACAAGTTTCAAAGAGTTGCAAAAACTAGCCAAAGTCAGGTCGAATTTGCTAGAGTACAATCAGTTCTTTATAAAACAGTTCTAAAATTCAAGAAAGGCAATGGTTTGCAGATTAAACCATTTATTATCCTCTATCATGTTACTCATTAAGAGTACAGTAGCAGCAATGGCAATAGCTGTTATGAGACAGAACAATAAGAGCATTTAAAGAAGACTTCATGATCTGTGCTGATGGTGTCTGCGTAGTTCAGTTCATTCAGTGTTTCAAAAAAAACCACCAAAAAACCAACCTACGAACTCCCTGCAAAAAAACCCAAAGAAAAACCCAAACCCCCCAAACCCCAAATCAAACTCCAAATCAACAAAATCATATTCAGATTGAAAATATAATTTTTCTCATGAAAAAAATTGGTTGTGATGCAACAAGCTGAGAAATCAAACCTGGCTATGTAGTGCCTGAGACATCCCAGATAAAAGTAAGGAAATAAGAATGTAGACAAAAAAGTCAGGTAGAAATAAGGGAACCAATAGCCCACTTTAGCAGAATTCTCAGAAGAAAAAATCCCCCAAACAAGAAAAGATTTTTGTGGCCAAGAGTAGGATTGCCCTGAGATCTGACCCAAATGACAGACTTCATTTTACAGACTAGAAAAATTAATAGGAGTCTGGAGGAGTCTGGTGAAAGAGTAGTCTTATTTACTTTGTTATGTTTACCTTGCAGGCAATCCAGAAACTGGATTAGCACTAAGTGCAGGATGAACAATTTGAGAGATGTTCTTCCATCTCCCCAACGTATCTTCATTCAAATTTTAACAACTAATAGACAGACAAGGCTCACATAATCTATCTTTCTTAATGGCATGATCAGTGCTGGTGTGTGATGTGGAGCCAGTAAACTTAGTTACTCATTATAAAGGAATTCTTTTAATTAATGAAAAGAATCTTCCTATGACAAGAATTTTATTTTTTCCTTACTGAAATGTATTGAAACACATAAATATTAACTCCCATAGTTATTATATACCAGTATCTGCCCACTGCATCATATATTTTAAAGCTCAGGGTCCAAGCTCCAAACATTAATGGTGCAAACAATAACTCATGACAGGCAGTCAGGTGCTCATCTCTCTGGTGTGTGTTGGAGACTAAGTATTTTTTTCAGGTGTCAGACTGTATAAAAATGCTTCTCAGGAAATATCATGATGGGTTTCTTTAATTTTGCCAGCATTTTCCTTCAAGCCTTAAGTAATTGGATAATATCTGTTATGTTAAACAGCTTTGACCAGAGCGATTTGGCCTGCACTACTGGAATTAATATTATTGCAAGGCATCAATAAGTCTTCCAGTTATAGGCAGATAGGTGTTACCTATCACATGCCTGGCTAACAGAAACATGAATGGATTTACTGTCAAATAGAATATATTCCTAATATAATATCAAACCATCTTAATAAACTTAATTATAAAGGCCAACTTTTGATAGACCCAACAGAAACTGGTTAGACTGTCTAAACCATTCCTGTGTTGACTCAGGAGCAGCCAAACAGCTTCCCTTTATACACCTTTCTTTTTGGCTTCAACAAAAATGAGTTATTGAATTATTTAAAAGAAGCAGCATTTTGGCAGAACTTCACATTTCCCTTCAATCATCTATAAATTTATGAGATTATAGATAACAGAACTTCCCTTAATATACCTTCCAGGATGTTAAAGAAAAGCTATTTGTGTACGGTATACAGAACGATGTCAGATCTGGCTAGTCTGGAAGCAAGATTTTTCAAGCTTTTGATCTGCAGGCTCTGGTTTCCAGAATGTTGAGATCCATGTTAAAAAGGAATCTGGTGTCTGCTCAGTCTGCTCATTGCATTGCCACAATTATAAAACAGAACCAGATAAAAAGACCGATAAGGGTGGATTAAAAGTATGGAATGACAACTGCGAGAGTGGTGACCAAAAGGACCATGGTCTATGTAGAGGAGGTATTACAAAATCAGAAAGTATGTGGAGAAGGTGAATATAAGATCTTTGTTTACTTTTTGTACACACAAGAAATCGGCACATGAAAACAGTGTCAAGAGAAGGCCTTTTTTCTCTCCCCACATATCTAAATGGTGGTCACAGAGTACCACATGGAGTTGTTAGCCACAGAGTGCTATGGAAGACAAAATATAAAAGTATTTGGAATCGAACAGTACTAAATTAATTCCTGGAAGATGGATCCATCAGTGACTTCTAAATATGTAGGAAACAGCTCAGTGATTGCTAAAAGTTGAGAGATTTTATCAGATAGTTCTGTACTTGTTTTTTATATCCCTACATGACCACTCTTGGGGATGAGATACTGGGCTACACAAACCGTTGTGTCCATGACCCTTTTGACATGCTTAATTGTCAAGGACTCAAGGAAAGGAAAAATTCTCATCAGTTATTATTGATTATTACCTCATCTCCCTAAACTATCCTTCAGACCAGCTTTTCTTCTTATTCTTCTGGACTTCCTTCCTTTTCTCCATTTTCTACTTCTCATATACACTCCTTTTAGCATTCTTATTAGGGGGACATTGCAGATGGAAAGAACCTAATTCCTGTGTATTGAATTTTCTGTATGGCCACATCTGGAGTCTAGAGACAGTAATTTTTCCTTCAGCATAACTACTGAGCATGATTATATTGCTGCCATGTCCATTTTGTTGACCAGATAAGAACTAGATTTTTCATACCTGATTGTTCTGAGCTAGGTTAATTGTTTGTGTGTAACTTTTTGTTCTATTTAGCATAAAGGATAATGGTTCTAAATGACCACATGACCATGACAGTTAATGCAAGCAAAAACAAAAACGCTTTTGGTTTTGAAAAACAAAGAAAGGCAGATAAAATTCAGTCTGGATGTACTTAATATTCTCCAAAATGTTGCAGGTTGAAGAGAAGGCTGATTTTTATAAAAGGTTCCAGCTCTGAAGCCATGATGTAATACTTGTAAATTCCTCTGAGATTATTAGACTGGCAGTTTAGCGTCTATCATTCAAGATAGACTAGCATAATAATGATCACAAATAACTCATCACACAACCCTGCTATTGCTCTTTGTCCAGTATGGTTCATATTGCTGATATTCAGCTCCTCCAGGTGAATTTGATGGAGTAAATATCAGGGAATAAGTAATTAATTCTCTTATGCATGCTAAAGAACACAGTCTGGTGAGCTTTATTTTTGTTGGGTGTTTTTCATTTGTATTTATGCCTCTGAGGTTGTATTCTTAGACCTCATGCCCAAAACTGGAGAAACTGCAGAAAAACTTCCAAGGCTACAAAGATGTAATGGAAAATAACTTTATATGCTCATCTTTTGTCTGGATTACCATGAGACATTTTATAGTGGCACAACCAATGTAAACCATTTTGGATGACTTCAGCCACCTGGACTAGTACCAGTCATCCCTGCCCGTGGCAGAAACGATGGACCTAGATGATCTCTAAGGTCTGTTCCAACCCAAAACATTCTTATATTCTATAATTCCCTTCCTTCTCCCTAGAGAGGCTTGGGTGCCTCTAGTTTTGGCTGTGCCGCATTGTTCCCTCCATGGAATTCACTGGCCAGTGCAGGCAGACACCCTTCCCTCTGGAGACAGTACTTTGTGGCATAGCTGTACAGGCCATGCAGGTGCCAGGAAGGTGCAAGATCCCAGAGGGATTTTCCTTCTGCATGCCTATAGTGGGCCCTCAGGTCCCATTCTTGTCACCTCTGCTGAATCTCCACACTCCAAGGAAGATTTATATTCTTTTGACATCGAAGAGTTAAACAAGGGAAGAAAAGATTTTTACACTGCCCTGTAAAAGTCATGTTTTGCTGGCAAACAGCAGCAAACTTGCTAGGCTTTCTTCATTAGAGCCTTGCCATTTAAGCCATCAGCGTCATTTTGCGAGGACATCAAACATGTGTCCACCAGATGCCTGCAACACAGAGCAGCTCTAAGGACCTGACTCAACTTAACAATAATCTACGGACAGCGGGTGTGAACCTGAGCTGGGCCAACACCTCATCAGACTGCATGGCTAATTGATTTCAAAATTAGAGTTGGTATTTCTGAACAATAATCTTAAAAGGCAGCAATAAAATACATCAGAATCCTTTGAGCTAGCCAAGCTTTCATCCAAATGGCTTATTACAAAGAGCTGGCACACCTGAACTTTGGCATAGACAAATAAATCCCAAAAGAGTAAATGGAAACCACATTTGGCACTGGAGGTTTGTCAAGAGAAGTTTGTAGTCATCAGGAAACAAGATTTTGGATTTTTTTTCCCTTAGTGGCAGGAAGTAATTCAATGGATGTATTTTATTCCAACTGCTGTGATTTATGCAATGAAAATATAGGTAGTGTTGAGGAGAATGCTCTTTTTGAAAAAATCTTTTTTTGAACATTTCACAATCTTCAGGATCCGAGAAGCGCTAAAAGCACAGGAAGGGTTACAGTTATCCCAACAGTGATAACTTAATTGCATCTGTCGGCCTCCCTCTTTGAACTTTGAACTGCTGTTTTGCAGCATCATGATCCAAAAGGATTTAGATCTGACTTTTGTGTGGCTACAATAAATTATACCCAAGTATCCAAGCAATGCCTGGAATCTTATCTTCAAGGCAGGTTGAGGCATCTCACTTAAGGGACGGTATAAATTTGGAATACAAATCTCTTTGGGTGCTAGCATTTCAGATCAGGTAGGAAAGATTGCTTTTTCCTTTACAACAGTTTGAGTTATAAGAAAATTAAGACTATATAAATAAAATCATTAATTTCCTTAAACATTTCCTGAAAAAATGTCTCCTCAGAACTGCTTCAAAATGGGACTAAAGCAATCTTTGCTGTCAGAGGCTGATCTGTGCAGTACCTGAAATCCATTTGCATTCAACAACTCCATCATTTATAAACAATTTTATACATTTGAATTTGATGGCTAAAGATGCATCAGTCTAAAGATGACTGCAGCTTTCATCATTAATTGGTCCAGGTGAAATGTTACTCACTGCTTTATTACTAGCTTTGTGTTTAAATATTAGTGGTTACATTTTACTGTTCTGACAATCTCAGGTTGAGTTTGTGATAACTGAGATAGTTCTCTTTGTGGTTTTGAGTAATTCTGATCTGTAGCATTAATGTTAATGTTAGTATGGTCTCAAACTTAGCTCAAAATGTGAGTCTTGACGGTATGCATTACATCTTCATAAACAGTCTTAAGACATGTACAACTACAGAGTTATTATAAATTACTATGCCAAGGGATATAAGCAGTCTTTTTGCTATGCATCTGACAGATGGGGCAAGCTCAGCATTAGTCAATTCAAAATATTGTCTTTTCTTTTGGTTTATGTCTAATTACAATTTTCGGGCATGGCCTGATTCTCATCTCACTTACAATGTGAGTTTCCAGATGTATCCCTGGATTTTCTCAGGGTTATTCATAACGAAAAAGATGGTCTGTGATATGCCAACTTTCTGATTACCCAGGGCCCAATTCAGTTATACAAGTTTAAAACAAGCCTAATTCTATTAGCTGCCAATCTGTAGTGCTGTGAGAGGATAATCAGACCTTGTAGATTCATCTTACCCTTATGAAAAATGTTGCTACGCACATTATTTTCAATCTTGCCAATATATAATTGCGTCTCCTGTAGGCCAGGCATGGGAGAACACCTTTTAGTCATGTACTATATTTTAGCCATGATTAATTTTAGAAATGTGTTCAGTTGCACAGGTTTGGGGTATGTGGGGCAATTCACATTTTTACCCATTAATTAACTGCAAAAGTTATTCTTCTCACTATTTTGGTCAAGTAAATTGTACTGAAATAATGGAGTTTTTTTTCATAAAATACCTCATATTATGGGAAGCTATTGGTACAATACCTCGGGCTTCTCACATCCATACACATATTGACTTAGCATCCAATTTCTTAGCCATTAATGCTCATTTAATTGTTTGGCTTTAAAACAAAGTATAAATTAAACTAAATGTGTTACATGCAAATAAATACTAACAGAACAGATTCAGACCTCTTTTACTTCTGCTCAAACAGCCTGAATTCAGCAAGGGTTGCAGAGGTGCAAATGAGGACAGATTTACCTCTCAATTTTTGCATTGCTCATAATGACACTTCCCTTTGCATGTGTAGCATAAAATCAAGGACTCATTTTTGTAAAATTGAATAAGGGATTGACATTTGTAACTTAATTCCAGCACACGGCTCTGCATGTTTTCCTCCTGCTTCTACAAGTATTCATATGTAAAGCAAAAGAATACATCAAAGTGGCACAAACAGCATAACAAGAGTCTGCCTGCAAAGTCCTGCGCCAGCTGGTACCCTTACATGGTTTAGATTAGAGTCCAGAGAGTACTGAGGCTGGACCACCGCAGAAGAGAGAGCTAGGGGACACTGCAAGTGTTCCCATGCACAGTAATAGACAAACACCTGTGTCAAATTAATCTAGGCTTATCCACTGTGAAAATTCACAGGGTTTAATGGCTCTCCTTACCTGTGAAGGGGTGGTCTACTTATAGGACTTCTGTATAGAGTCTGATGCAGAGAGGCAGATTGCAGATTTTTGTGTGTTAAAGGTCAAAATCTATAGTAGGAGGCAAATAGGTGGGAGTTAACACACAACAAACAGAAAAATACAGCAAAAATATGAATTCCTCAGTTTTCATTAATTTTTTAGTTTTGAAAAGCAACTGAGATGTTATTATGTCAAGTTCCAAGAGAAAACTATATTTATTGGTTATGAGGAAAAATAGTTAACTACATTCCTGCTGTATGATACAGAATTATTTTATTGTAGAGAAAGATAATGGTACACGTGTGATGTTTGTATTTCTGTGGAAGTACTTTCAAAGCTTTTCCCCTGTTTAAATTTTTGGCTACTCTATGCACACACTTCATTATAAGAAAGTTTTCTATTTTCTCAAAGTTTGATCACTCTCTATCTTCCTTTCATGTCAAAATAAGGAGCAGGATTTTGCTGTACTTAAATCTTCTTCAACTAGGACACAACAGAACGAATGGAGAGGGGATATACACCCACTCATTTACAAAAAAGCTTGGGTATATCACATAGTTTTAAGAATATGTTTCAAATACATCATTAGTCCCATTAGCTGTCATGCAAAACAAGAGGTAATCAGCAGGTTTCCTAGCTCTAATGCTGCAGTTAAAATAGCTTTGGATTAGGGTTTGTTTGTTTGCTTTATCCATGCATTAGTCTTTGATAACAATGCTACAAACATGGCTGTGCTTGTCTTCTATATGGAGATGGATGAACTGGCTTTCTCCAAAACAAGGCCAGGAATTCAACCAGATAACATGAAGGAAATCAGAAAGGAACGGGAATTTTTACAGGGCTTCTTCTACACTGTTAGTATCTCCTCAGGTTTTTGTGCTGCTAGCTGGAACAGCTTCCTGGCTTTGTGCTTACAATACTGAAAGACCAGGGGGTATCCCAATGTTCTCACCTGGCTCCCCCAACAATATAAAATGTTTTAACATGGCCCATCACAGCTAACAGAAAGCTGTGTTGTTGTGTAGTGTTATTGTTTTTTCTGCAGTGATAAAGCAACAGTCTTGTTGCTGTAGGAAGCCAGTTGCCTTATCATTACAGGTAAAGCAAAAGTCTTTCCAGGAAGATTTAATGCCTATTAAATATTATACTTTGACATTGCATTGTTACTGACATTGGATTGATATTGGGTAATAACTGACATTTCTCTGTCAGTAATTAAGACATATGATTTGTTTTATGTTTCCAGTTTTAAATAAGACCATCAATACAAAAAGCAGAAATGAGGCAAAAGGACAGAGCAGTTCTAAAAAAGAGTAGTCTCCACTGTTAATTTGGAGAATAGGCAGAAATGGGTGAACAAATGTGTTATGCTTTGGAAGAATAAAGATTTGTGGATTGTAAACTATTATAACTTAATAAAACTCAAATGCCAGCTTGAATATTTAAACCTGTAATTGCATATAGAAACACTTAATGTTCATAATATTTAATGAATGTATATTTTTCAAGAAACTGACTCTTAAGGAGAGCACTAAGGAACCATGATGCCATCCCTGGTGTATAGGAAATTTGTGAGGAAGAGCAATTTTATGATTCCTAGTCAGGGGAGAAAAGAACACTTAGAAAGTCCTACAACCTGACAAGCACAGCAGACCAATATTTACTTGCACCATGGCAGTCAGCTGAGGTGATGTGTATGGCCTCCTGGGAAGAGAATGGAAGAGCTCTGCAAATGTGTAGCTAAAAACTTCAGTATGTTGGTTTTTTGCTTGACTTCTAGGCCTTGACCTTTACAAAGTTACAAATAAAAATCCCAGAGGAATAGGATGAAGCAGACATGACCACAGTTGTGGAGAAAATAATTTGCAAAACTCAAAATAACATTAAGGGATATGATATACAGGTACACCACATGAAGAAAACTTAACATTGGCCTGGAGTTCTTTCCTTTTTTTACCAGATGTAGCTTTGCTAAATCATATAGGTAGTTTCAGAATACATAATACACAAGGTACAGACTGTTAAAGGCAATGATAATATAATATTAATCCTTCTGGTACTTCTCCAGTGTGTCTGTTTGGCTCTACTCGCCTTGAGTTCATGCTGGTGGGAGTTGAAGAGACATTGAGGAAAGTGAAATCTGAAGCTCTCCCCATCAACAACTACCTGTGACACAGTGTGCCCTGGCCTCTCAAAACAATGTCTAAAGGAGAGCACACATTTCACAGAAAGACAGTGAGTTACCAAGAGTGCTAATGACCTTTTATTTGGATAAGAAGGGCAAAATTGTAATTTAGATACCTACAAATTATGTTCTGCCAAATATTTCTAGCTACACTAAAATGTCTGTGCTAATTTAAGGCAGCTGAAGATGCTGATGCCCGTGATGAAACAGGACAAAAAAAGACATTATAGTTTGAAAGTGGAATAATGCAGAAAGAGACAATAATAAGGACACCAAGTTATCTGATGTGCAGTATGAGGAAAATAACATCAAGAATAAACATGCTGATTAATATGCCTAATTCTAAGCATATTATTTTCGGAACTGATTTAAATTTTCTGGTTACCACTTTATTTCTCTTGCTGTGGACATCAATCTAGGCTATTTTTCTCCTTTTATAGCCTTATTTTTCCTTCTTTGTACAGCATTATCAAACCATGACACAAATTCAGTTATGATGCTGTGATGCCAAACCTGTGGTCCTGGCAAAACATATCATGCAGCATATCTAGGTAAGTGAATTTAAAAAACATCTGAGCAGGTATCTGGTGTGTGTCACAGTTCATTCTTCCATAATAAACTATGTTCTTCTTCTCATTCATTTGTCAATCACAGTAACTAAAGATTATTATATGTTGTATGTACGTGACACCAGCAATTTGCAAAGTCTGTTGGCAAGAAAATCAGGTTAGAATGACAGAGTGAGAAATTAAGCAGAAGTCTGATGTAATTAGCTATAACAATCAGTGCTCTAATTTCTGATTTATTGTTTCCTGTTTTCCTGCTGCTTTCAGTCCATGCATACTGTATGTGCTTCATATAGGTCAAACAATTGTCTTATCAGTCCTGGCAAACCAAGAGGTCAGAGTTAACAATATTTATTTAAACAAGCAGGATGCTTCCCACTGCAATTAGGAAATAACTACTACTAATAGATCTTTGGCGCTATTTCCTCATTTTTAAGACTTTCGAAAGATTTAAAGGCAATAGAAAATTCAGATTCAGGCTTCTTCATAAATATTTCTTGCAGATAGATTTATTTGACTATTAGCAGTTTGGTTTGCTAAACTGACCACACTGAATTCCACCAAATGACAATCTGACAACAAGATATCATTATGAAATATTTGCATATATGTCAGGGTTTGGGACAATATACGTATATAAATTTAGTAACAATAGGCATGTGGCATTATGTAGTGCCAGATCTTTAAATACTAAAAAAGGCTATATGAGTCTTGGTGCCTCTGAAATCAATGAGATTTGCTGCCGACTGTGATGGGATTATGACTTGGTTTTATAAATTTGCTCTGGCTGCCTTTTTCACATTGTATAGAATTCAAGGTCTTTGGATGAGCAATCCCTTTTTATAATCCAGGACTGTGCATAATTTACTCTTACACAGTTCTTGCAACTCCAGTCAAAATTCACATGACTGCTTGTTTTATTTTGAAATATGCATAGTAAATTGTGCATCTCACATATTTACTATATGTATTGAACTCTTCAGTCAACAGACACATTTTCATAAAAATTGAGTCTAGGAGAGATGCTTAGAGGCCATGTAGTCTGGTCTCCAAAGTATTTCTAAAAATAAACTAGAACTAAAATATTCCTGACAGAAGATGGCCTAGCTTATTCTTTAAAAATTCCACAAAGAGAGGTCCCGCAACCTCCTCATGTAATCTATTCCACTATCTACTCCAGTACTTGGAGAGATAATAGAAGGAAAGTTCTAAACTAAATACTCTTGCTGCTGCAAATTAATCCAATTATTTTCTTTTCTCTAGCAGACATGAGGAGTAATTTATTCTTTGTAGTAATCTTTTACAGTTATGTCACATTTCTTCTTAGTCTTTTTCTTCCTCTAAAATGATTAAATTTTAGCTCTTGTTCCTTGAAATTTGCATTTACTTGATGTCAGATCATCTCTTTTGCTCTGTGCTGAGCCTTGCCCAATTTTGACAGAGCAATTGCAAAACTTGGTGCTGTACATACAGCTCTTGTGTTTATACTTCCCATCGTGGTACTTTCCTTATTGAAGTGTTAAAACACCTATGACTCATATGATACACTGTAACATCCAGATCCTTTTATGTAGAACTGCTATCTAGGCAAGACATTTCTCAGAGTGTATTTGTGAAGCTGATTGTTCCTACTTAAATATTTTATTTGCCTTGATTGAATTGCTTTCTATTTATTACAGCTTCTTTCTCCCATTTATCTTCCTTATTTTGAATTCTAACCATGTCCTCAAAAATGCTTGCACTCCTTCCAGCTTGCTATCATGTGAAGAATTTAATAAACTTACTGCCTGTTGTACTACCCAGAGTATTAATGAAATGACTGCACAGTACCAGACTCCAGACAGGTTTCAGTAGAACTCTAGTTGATAGAGCTTTTCAACATATTGTTTTCCAGCCTCTTCTCTACCCTTGTTACAGAGGTGTAAGGAAAGGAGTTATTTTCCTGTTTGGTTGGGGTTTTTTTCAATGAGGTTAATATTTATACAAAGCAGCATTGACGGTTTAGTAAGTGAAGATGTAGTACATTATTTTTGTCTGTTACTTTTCACTGGTTAATCTTTTAAGTACTTCGAAATAAACGCTTTGTTAGTTTTTCAACTGTCTGAAGTCAGGCTAGGTGACATGGTTCCTTGGCTCTCCTTTTCCCCACTTTTAGGAATAAGCAATAGAATTTTTGGGGGTTTTTTTTGGTGCTCCTGAACCTTGATCTCTGCAGATTCTCTAATTTTTAATGATTCTAATGATTTTTAATGATTTCTAATGATTCTAAGTTTGTTTCTGCTTTAGATGTCTGCCGCAGTGCCTCCGGTGGGGGCACTGGGCATCCGCTAGCGGTTCCAGGGGCTGGCAGAGTTCCTGAAAGGTTTCACCCAACCCACCGATGGTACAGGCATGCCGAAGAAGGAGAGACCAAGCGGAGGGACGTTCCCAGATGGTTTATTCCACATCGGGGTCATGCAGGGAAGCACTGGCACAGGGTGTTACAGTTACATATATATGACACGAGGGGGCAGGGGGAGGGTACAACGTCCTATAGGGAAGGAGTGAGCGGTTTTAATTTGGGGGGCTTTGTATAGGATTGTGCAATACAGAGCCCTCCGGGGGGGAAAACAGATACTGAGGCAGGGGGAGGGGAGATAGCAGAGCCTGGCCATGAGATAAACCGAAACTGGCCAGAGCACACTGCAACAGATGTCTTTGTGAAGTCCTATGTAGCTCACTGCAAGTTTAACCTTGTTGCTTTCAATGTTAATCACACAATTTGTAATCTTAGATCACTAATTTTTTTGGTGAACCATGAATCAAAAGAGTATTAAACATTTTGTCCATCTTGGCATTATCTAGCACTGCTAATGGTATGGTTGGCTTTTCATCCCTGTTGCCTACCAGGCTAATTTATTGCTTAGAAAATTTATTTTTGAGGAGAGGAGCCACCTATTCAGAACTTCTGGGCAACATCCATCTGTGGGGGCCAGTCCTGAAGTCATGTGTCCAAGCCCCAGGGCAATGCTGGAAAGGAGTCATGACTGCAGCATATAACAGCAGCAAATTTAGGATATGGGTAATCTCAAGGAATTAGATTCTATGAGGCTCTATAAGATTCAGTGACATCTTCTGCCTATAGTGTGACATTGCTCTACCAAAGGGTGAATGAGAATGGAAGGGAGTGATATAGGTGAAGAACATAAATGTGAGAAATGTCAGCTATTTAGATTGTTTATAATATTTTCAGGAAATGCCGCAAAATCCCTTCCCATTTCCCATCCTCTTGAAAGTTAAGAGAAGTGTGGAGTTTTTCTCAGGAAACTTTTGCGTTCAGGATGGATACCTGTCCATGGAGCAGTTGTGTTTGGTAGATTGCAGCATATGTTCATGAGATTTCTATAGATACTTCCAATGACAGGGTCTGGATGCCCATCCCCATCCCTGGGCTGGGATATGAGCACTGGCAATGGCTTGAACCTCAGACTGGAGCATGATCTGAGTGTGCACCAGGAAACTACACCAGGAAAGAGGGAACTGTTGCGCCTTCCAGTCTGTACAGTGAAGGAGGCAAGGCTCCAGAGGACGAGAGACTCACAGTTCAGACAGACATATAACAGTAAACTAAAGCAGTGCTTTAGCTTCTTTTTCTGCCTGTTCTAATGGGCACTGTCTGCAAGCACTTCTGTTTGCTTCTGAAGTTTCTACGTGTTTCTGATTTACTGTTACTACTTAGAATGCTTATGATTTTGGAAACTTTATTAGTATTACTTATTTTTCTTGCATATCAAAACACTTTATAAACAGGAAGATACTAATTCATCGCTAGTCACATGTCAAAGTTTGGGTAGAAAGCAATAACACAGTTGGAACTTTGTTCTCAAATGTGTTTGTGAAGGTACAGTAGGAAAATATCATTGTGTTCCTTTGCTGGTTATCATTCAAGGATACATGGAAATATCTTAAAACATCTTGGGATCACAAAATAAACCACTGTAAGAGCCAATTTACCTCTGAAGACTTTGTATTTCTTGTGTTACAAGTGAACATCTTAACCAAATGTTCAGCTAGCATCAGTCATTATAGTTTCCCACAAGTCAATTTATACCACCCTACAGTAGATGAAGATAGCTGTAGGTTATCATAAAAACAAAAGATATACTGATTAAAAGTTTGTAGCTGATAATCATCACCCAGATTATTAATACTAAATATTCGTTTTATTTTCTACAATTTCAGGAAAATGTGAACCCAACAGCATTGTAGTCTGCAACCCTCCTAATATTTATATTCACCAAACTTTTAGTGAACTAGTTTTTCTACCTTTTTTCTCCTCAAAGTAGTTCATCTTACTTATTTGCTTCAAGATATTGATGCTAATTTTCTTTGACAGTTAATTTGAGGGTAGAAAATATAACTTGGGCTCAGTTCTCCTTGTCTGATAATTTAATACCAATATTATTTACGTTATTAGTTTTACTGGTAAATCAAGAAGCAAGTTGCCGGAATACAGCTGTGACCCCAGGGCAAGAACTTTCTGCCTGCTGTCACCTTCTGACAGTTTGGGCTGTTAATTACCTCCAACAGTTGGAGCACAAGCACCTCTGTGTCTGCCAGCTGGCAGCCTCTGCCTCACACTGACAGCCTGAGATTTAAAACCTGTAACAAAAAGCTGTTCTGTAAATTGTTTATTGTATAGTACACAACGGCAGCAGTAGACCCGCTCTGGGAATCAAAGGTACTCTCTGCATTCATGAGTAGTTCAGGCTGGAAAGGATGCAAGATCCTGCTTGCCTCTTTCCATCAGCCAGCAGACAAAACATGAAGTCTAAAGTGAAACAGCCTGAGCTGAGGCTTCTCAGACTCTGCATACTGGGATCTAAGTGTCTGAATTGCTGTGGTACTGTTGAACTATACCAATTACTTTAACATGTGAAAATAAAAGACTTTAATTGCCTGGTGACACACCAGTCACCAGCCCAGAGAAACTGCAAAAATCATCTCCGCAGTTCCCTTCACAGAAAACAAATGCAGACTTCACAAGTGCATTCTCAGGTCCTCTCATTTAAGGACTCATTCACTGAAGTGGCACAGATGTCCCCTAGAGCTTCAGCTGGGATGTATCTGGGAAAGAGCTCATGATTGTACTTCTGCGGGAACAGTGTTACCATGCTGTCTATAAAACTTGAGCTGCTCAGAAGTGTGAGAAGCAGGTTCCTTATTCCAAATTCATGAAAGGATCTTTTTATAGTTATAATGGCTCAGAGCGTGCAGCTAAACCAGTGCTGGAGCCAGACAATGAGAAATCCCCAAAAAGTGGCTTGCAATTCAGCTTCTGGAAGTTATTTCATGCCTTCACCTGTCAATCGCTTAAGTTTAGACAACAGAACCACCCTAATCAAGAGGAAGGTACCCAAACCCCTTTGTTAGCTTCAGCTGAGTAGTTACAGCACTTACAGAGGGCAGAACTGGATTTCCATCCATCCCATACCTGGGAAGATTCAAGCCTCCATCTCATTTGTCTGTAGAACAGCCTGATAATTTCCAGGTGAGCCTGGGGCACCAGAGATCTAGAATGGCAGAAATGATGGAATCAAACAAGACAAGCTCTTTTGGACCAGGATGAGCTATGGATCAGGACGAGACAGCCTTGCCTGGCAGGGAGGTATTCTGGATCACATCTTTATTCTCTGTAATGTTCAAGCATTTTATGTGCTGGTTGCTTGGTGCAATAAGCACAGTGTTTCCATAACAGAAATCTGTGGAATTTTAAAGACCTGAACAACAAAATCATGAGTTATCTCTCAATTTCCAGTTGTGTACCTATAAATTTGAATTCAATAAACATAAGCAGGGAATATTCCCTACTATTGTTTGCATATGCAATATAAGAGTGTTCAGACATTTGCTATCTCTCTGTCATGCTTAGGTAAAGGACATTAATACAGATAGTAAGCAAAATCTTCTTAGGGCCTTTAAATGGTATCATCAGAACAGAAGAAATAATTCTTTAAGAATTAAGTGGAGCAGTATGATTTGTTTTCAACATTTGAAATAAGTGAAAAAGAGATTTGTAACAAAATTATTTCAGTGGAAATATTTTTACGTGATCATTATAGAACATTCTTTTTCTCTCTCTCTCTTATTAAGTTGTACTCAGAGTCAAAATAAATCAATCATATCTTTAAATATTATTCCTTACATGGAAATGAAGTTTCATGTAAGTGGTGTATTTTCTATAGTTGTCACAATATTTTTCATTAAATTTATTCTAAGAAACACTGCAGTTTATGTTCTTTGAGATAACTCCTAGAGAGAAGGAACAATACTTAGAGAAAAAAACTACTATAAACCAGAAATCTGTGTAGTAGAAGTGAGCCTGAGTTCCCTTATGTAGATACAGTTCTCAGTATTTTCAAATATTTCACCTAATTAATCTTTTAGATAGACTTGAGTACAAGATTTGCTTTTCAATATATTTCAGATCAGTCATGGAAACACTCTACCTCCTCCATCCCTTGCACACAAAGGGAAGTTGGAACTAGCACAAAGCTGTTCAGTAAAAGAAGAGGATAAGTATCAGCTTATCAAAAATTAACAATAGCAGCCCAAGTACCATCCATCTGGTCTGCTGACTTCCAAATAAGTCTAAGTCTCCCAGGCCAGAGATGTCCACATAATTCTTAAAAGGGAAACATCTGGGAATGGCTTTTATATCACTATGGAGCATCCAATTTCATTCCTATACTTGCAATTTGTGTCTTCCTGACAGTTATTGTAAAGCTACAAGCTTAATGAAGTTTAATCTCACAGTATCTCTTTAGAATAAATGGCTGGGGTAGGATGTACCAAATTGTGGTTTTGACTAGTATTTACAGTATTTACATCAGTATGAAGAGGAGCAAAGTTTGATCTAGTGACTTCACACAGGCATGACATTGGGAGGATTCCTAAAATGTGTATGTATCCTGAAATGTGAAATTTAACGTAAAAGAAAAAGTAACTTCAAGTCAGTGTTTTACATGATTTATACGTGTGAAATACTGTTTATAAATTCTCTTTACATTGCTATTGAAGGATGCTTTGAAAACTATGGGCTGAAATGAAACCCATTGCCAATGTAAAGAAAGCCTGCCTTCAACACTGGCGAGCTAAAGAAACTCCGTTTCTTTGCATTCTCCTCTCTAAAGTAGTGGCAAACCTTTTAACAGTTCTCATTCCTGCAGGCAGTTCTCTCTCATGGTTAACTACTTCACTGCTGGCCCAGCAGCCACATCTGCCCTGTGTTGCCATATCACATTGGTGCTCCCTTGAAGCTGGGGAATTGCCAGCAAGAGATACCTAGTGTCTATCACCAGCAGTCAAGCTGTCAGATAGCTGAGTGGAGCAAAGCCATTTTAAAGTTATATTACAAAAATTGTCTATGTTTTTCACAGATCCGAAGCATCCTGATAGTATTGCTTTTTTTTTTTTCCGTTTAAAGTCTTCTATTTTATTTAGAAGTTGGAATAGAAAATGTAAAAATATGTCAGCATGGTTCTTCTTGTTATATTCAAAAATATTATTTAAAATATTTTCTAGAAAGGATATTTTTAGCAAGTCTTTGTCTTCTAGCCCTCTTAGTTATAATAATCATTTAAATATACTTTATTTTGCTTAAAGATTTTTGTATTCCCCTATCCTTTCCAAAATATATTTTATTTGATTTCTGCTAGAATGTTTACATGAGAAAACCTTAACCATTACTTATTCTGTTTCATTAGAATAATTCAAAGGATTTTATAATTCTTTTTTTCTCTGTCCTAATATAACCAGATATCACAGTCTATTTCATAGATACAGAGCCGAGTTTTTAAGTTGTTCTGATATTTGAGCTCTTTCAATTGCTTGAAATGTCAAATTTCGCATTTTCATTCACATAATTTACTTTTCCTTGCGGTTTTTTTGTTTGTTTGTTTTTTTGGTTTTTTTTACTGATGGCGCACACCCCTCCCCCATCCCCTTTTTCGCCCAGTATTCCTGTCAGGTGTATCTTTGACCAGACATTAGACATTTGCTCTGTTCCTGTGTCACACTTACCACTCCATATAGCTGCTTTTCTGTATGAAAAGTGAGTGATCCCGCCCAGCTCAATTGCTTTGCTCTGCTGACGATGCAGAATCATGACTGCAGGGAGCCCCCCGTGCTCCTGGGTACTCAGTGCCCAAAGCCCAACACAATCTGCTGAGGGAATGCAAATGAGCCCCGTGGACTGGTGATCCTGTCTGATGAAAAAATAAAATTCTGTGCTTGAGGCTGGAGGAGATGTGGCCTGCAGGAGAGGGGTACTTTATATTGCCCTTTGTTTTTTGATGTGATTTCCAGTGCCATAGAGCAGAGGGAAATGAAGGAGGGAGAAGTTCAGGAGGAAGAGGCATTGCTCAGGCTTTCTTTGATCTGCTCCAGTTGAAGATTTTCTGACCCAGGCAGACAGATCAAAGAAAGAAGCCAGAATACAGAGCACTTGAGACATTTCATGACTGTAGAAAATACTGCCCCAAAGTGCTTCTTTTTTAGTTTGAAAATATGCTTGCCTTACATATAAACTGTTGTGGCACTTATTACTAAAACCAGATGATCACAAAGTATTGATTATTTTATATACCTCTATCAGGAAGGCATTAGCTCTATAGTGCCTCAGATAAAAAACCTGTGACTGGTACAGGAAGAGTGCAATAAAACTAACAGAAGCAAATGATAACAAATTGCACATCTATTCTATTTCTAAATAAGTCTTTGCTTAAAGAGATTCTAATTTCAAATCTTCAGTAATCCAGTGATTAGTGAAAGATTTCCTTTGAATGTTAGTAAACCTAATTCTCTTAATAATTCAGTGAGAGGCAGCAAACAACTGCTGTGTTACCATATTCTTCAGTCTGGGGCACTGAGTAGCCTTTAGAGTAGAGAGGTATAACCGAATAAGGACTAAATCCTGGTTGCAGTGTGCATGCTTTACAGCCATAATTAGACCACTTTCTGCCCCAAAGATACCTCTATCATCCTTGTAATTAACTTCCCATATTGTGAGCAGTCACACAGACTCATCTCCACTGACTCTCCATGGGCCTTGTTGGGATTTTTCACAGTGCTTGCACACCAAGTGCAGGACATGCCTTTGGCACTAGCCCCAGCAACAATCCCTTTTGCTGAAAAGTCATCATAGCCTTGTTTATGTGGTTTTCTGGCTTTTCTTCCTTGCTGGAGCTGATGGGCAGCAGCATAGGGGCTGAGTGCAGGTTCCTTCTCTGAGACAGAGAGAAGGGTGCCATCTACTGAGGCACTCACATCCCCTCCTGCATCTCACAGGCTTTTCACAGAAACCTCTCAGCAGTCTGCCAGACTGGAAAGCTCATAAGACCAAAGTAAATCCATGAATTTGATGAAACTCATTAAAAGACATTTCAGAAAGAGCTGCATTTGTTCAAATTACTATATTATTCCATTTGCTGTGTGCTAAATGAGAGCAAGCAACTTTATGATGAACAGGGGCATGATGCAAAAGATCATTTTGACACATTTTAAAATAACAAAATTAATCATGAAAATCTGCTACTTACACTTTCCTAGGATGGGATGAATTGAATAGTTATTTTGTAGCCATTTTGGTTGTTAACTCTGAATTTAAACTGTGTATTTTTATGGAATCTGGAGTTTCTATAAAGCCTTTGTTAAAATCTACTTAATGCTGATAGTTATACAGCGATTATCATTTTATGGCATGCGTAGAACCTCAAATCCATTATCTGAAAATAGATTACAGAATTATTTCTGCTAATACTTTTATCTGATACTACAAAATCCATCACTGTGATATTTTATGTAGCAGTGGTCACAAATAAACAACATGTTTCCCTCTTGCAAGATCATCTTTGAAAATTGTCTCCTCATACTTCGGTCAGTATGTTTGTTTCAAAAGCCAGATCTGTACAGACTTGTTTCATTATCTGTCAGTGTCTACCTTCTTTAATGAGAAAAGGGCACTAAAGACAGTGGAGAGACAGAGCAAATACCTTCATATGTGACTGTGAGTAAATAATTTTCTGTGTGTAAGCCCAACACATGCTTTCTGTTCATAATCCACAGGGGAGTGTACTAATGATACATTTTTACTGAAGCTCTATGTATTCAAATATTTGACCAGGTAAAATTATTGGAGATGTCAGGGAAAAAGATACATTTGCTGTTCTTACTTTCACCTCATCTTAGAACATAAAACCCTGTAAAAAAAAAGCTAATCTTGGCAAATCATGTAGAAAAAGTCAAAATCAAGTTGTCAAAGCAATAAACAGTCCAATACAACTCATAGGTCTCTTTGTTACAAAATAATATACACATCAGCTCTAAAAAAAATAGGCTGAGACCTAAATGTACTGGTTTTGAAACAAGTAAGAAAACGTCTTGTTCTTGGGAACCTATACAACTGAGCCATGATAAAGTACAAGAGGAATTTTTTTTTGTGTTTTTCTTCCTAAACATTTTTCATCAGCCTACCTTGATCTAAGAATTTATTGCAGTCTGATAGCAAAAGCAGAGAGGAGCATTGGCAATTATTTGTACTGGCTTTGGGGGATTTTTAAAATTTTATTGGTGAATGACAATTGTGATTGAAAATGTTTCATGCTGGTGCTGTTTGTGCTTTTTTCATTCTTACCACCAGATTACAAAATCAATGTAGATTTTCAAGGGCAGATGTAAATGTCATCCCTGTTTGGTGTCAAGAAGTATTTGTGGCATATCAAATTGTTCTCCCATGTTTTTGGATAGATTTTACAATCAACAGGTTAAGTTAACAGAAGTTTTGAATTATATCTGAAAGGTATTTATAAACACATATGTCAAATTTATGCATGTAGGAAGATACTGAGAAGTTTGAATAACACTATCACCATGTCTACAGTCTTCCTCCTTCCACTTACTACTCACTGGTAGGATTCTATTTTCAAGAGATGAATCTCTAACCAGGTATATGAGTAATATTGATTTAAGCTTCCAGATAAAACAGAGCATTGCATCTGTTTTTTTCCAGAAGCCACACACTTATAAAAAAAACTTTTCATTTTAAGTTTCTCGTCTTTCTAGAGTATTGTCATTTCTTTAACGCAGCTGAACAATGTTCAAAATATTTAAAGCCAATTTCCTGTTTCTGACAGATTCTGCAATTTAATTTAGGAGTAATACAGCTTAAGTGCTTTTTCATGCTTGATATCATTACCTATGATTTTGCCATAGGTGATTGAATACTGTATTCAGAAAAAAACATTGAAGAAATAAGAATTGAGCATACATGTTAAAAATTTAGGTGGGTGCTTTTTACTTTTCATGCTTACTTTTCTATTATTGTAATTTACAGATTTTCTGAGCTCACGAAAGCATTGTTGCAACAGTCACTGGACAGATATACAACAAAATGTAGTACCTATCCAATGTGCCTTGTAATGATTTATTGTCTTTCTTTTTTAATGCTGTCTGTCCCAAAACTGTGAAGAATCATCACAAATTTAATGGAGTCTATCTGGGCTACTTCTAAAAAAAGATGCTGAGATGCAATAGTCTGACCGCTACCAACTGATATTTTTAATAAGTTGCTACAAAATTGCTGATAAGCAGAAAATAATCAAGAAAATATTGCCTTCAAATTTTCTAGATAAAAGTGAGCAAAATGTATGTGAACTTTGAAACCTATTGCACACAAGGAGTGCAATGAATCATGAACTCCAGTATTTTAACTCCAGCTTTTTTATTCAGTCATTGTTTGGCTTGAATACAGAGTTGAGGCACACCATACTTTACTTTTTGTATATTTAAGAAAAGAGAGAGATGGCAAGAGTATACTTACACGCCTCCCCTTTTAAGGGATAATCAGTTAATGCTGCTATAACGCTTTAAAGATAGGCTTTCCAGAACTTCAATATGATTAAGCATTTATACAGATAATAAAACATTCATACTTACCTAGGATAAGATACAAGGGATTTAAAATACTCAAGCTTCCTGGCATAACTAGCTGCTTGAGATTAAAAGGGTAACTTTTTTTCCTACAAGCAGGTTATTACTTAGGGTGTTACATTTGGTGGTTGTGGGGTAGTTTGCATGTTACTTTGAATTATCACATGCTGTTGGCTGGAACAAGATACTAGTTTAAACAAAGTGCTGGCCTCAATAAGAATGGCAGGTCTTAGTCTTGTGTGTTTCTAGATCCTCCCTGCCTGGTGGAGATAAACCCTTTAGTTTCTGTGTACATCTTACTGATGCACAACATACTTGTCGATGGCTGCACCACATGGCTAAGGTGTGTCCCACCTTGCCAAGCCCTTAGGTATTTCTCTTTTTCACATTGGTTCACGAAATTTAAAACCATGTGGTTCTGATTTGGTTCAGTGGACGTAATTCCATAAGAAAAGCCTTACTAATTAGAAACTCTCAAAGCAAGCCAAATTGCTTTGACAGAATTAGAAAGTAATTAGATAAGCAGTTCTGGTGACAGACTTGGGGTGGGGTCATGCTCGCTGACAGAACAAGAATAGCACACTCAAGTATTGTACTGATGTACCTCAACTCTTCTCTAGCCACTGCCCGCTCATTTTGGGAGAACAGATGAAACCCCAGCAGGCTGCCAGGAGACCTTAGGGCGGCCACCTTGTGTCACAGGTCGCAATGCCTGTGAGTTAGTCATTGCCATCATGGTGCTGGAGTAGGTGATGCGGAATCTGTCAGAAAGCAGTTTGCTAAGATATATTAAAATAGTAAAACTGATGCCAAAATAAAGTCCTTTCTGAGCTATTTCAAGAAAGAGCAAAACCAAAGCAATATATGTGGGCTTACTAAGAAATAATAACATTCCTCCTCGAGAAAATGTTATTTGCAGCATTTAAATTTTGATTTTTTTTTTAAATTTTGCATCTTTTTGGCAGCAGTTTTGCATTTTTAAATACACACAACTACATGCAGTGTGTGTGTGGTATGTGTGCATGTGTTTGAGTAGTAACTAGCTTAAATTTACACATTATTAATTTTTTTAAACTTGCTTATCAGACAGCATGTCACATTTAATTTTTATTCAGTTCATAGTTTCTGTTTTACTGCCTAGTTATATTCTTTAAGTTCACTGGATATTTCTCTCTCCACCCTCTTCCTCCCTTTTGTTGTATACTTTTTATATATAAATACACACATATATATACAGAGAGAGGAAAATCTTTAAACCCTTTTCCTTCCCTAAACAGCAACGAGGGATTTCCATTTATAAATAGGGAGCCAGGGACCAGCAGGCAGAATGCTAACGCACAACATCAGTGAAGTTACACAGATAAATTTTTCAGTTCTTTTATCTAGTAAACATCCTAATGATCAACATCAAAGGCTGAAGTAAGAAGCCATTCTTCTCTTTTGTGCCAGATTGAGAAAGAGTGGGCCCTTTTACATCTCATTTGGGAGATACGAGGAGCCTTTGAATGGATCATTGCTTTTTATGGGTAGTAATGAGGTGAGAAGTATTCTAGTGTGTGGCACATGCCTTCATTAAAAGCGTGAAACAGAATGGCTTATGGTTAAAAGGAGTAATTTGTTCTAACATACTTGCTAAATTGTGCTGTAACCATGCCAGGTCACTGGACTACATTTTCCATAGGATTTCCGAATTCATTTGTGTGTAATTACTCTGCCTATACAGAGCTGAGGGATTTTTCCAATGACTTGTGCTAACTAGCTGACAACATTCATTCCTTTACTGGAAACTTCTCTAAATGCTATATTTTAAGAGGTGTGGAAGAGCCCAGATCCTTTTGCTCAAACCTATATTTCCTCAAAAAATTAAGGACCAGCACAACAACACAAAATAAGTCTAACTGATCGAAAGCTCTTATTAAAATGACAAAAAACCAGGGAGCCATCCCCACTGTCTTCGCTTTCAGTCGGGTAGGATTTTATCAGAGAGGTCCATGCAAACCAAAGGCAACCAAGCTGCTACACACTGCTGTCTCTTAAGCAGCATATTTGAGCAGCTTGGTTTCCCAACGAACTGCTCAGCCACTTCTCACATCACACTCGACAAGTGACGATGGGCGTCACTTTGGAAAATCAACCGCTGGTATTGAGCTGCTACTGGGAAACATGCTAGTAATTATGCAGGAGCACAGACACCACAATGTGCAAATGCTTTTCCAAGTTCTCATTCCTGTCATGCTTGAAAAGACAGGAAACTCCTTCCTGGAGTACAAATTTCTGCTCAGGTAATTTTTTTCAGAGGACAGAAAGAGGGATAATCCCTGGGAGCTACACTCCTGAACTGTGAAGGACTGTAATGCATTACACTGGCAAGGGAAAATAGGAGTCTTTTTATCAGCAAAACACTGGTAACGTCCAGAGCTAACCTTTAGGCGTTGATCCCACGCAATCTGCTGAGGGTTGTGCATCCAGTTGGCGGCAGGATACGGAAGAGAATGAAGACTGCAGCCTTCCCCGGCTCCAGCCGCCACATCGCACCGCCTCTCCGCTTGCTCCGTCATCCCGGCACCGGCGGAGAAATCGGCTTTAATCCTTGCCAGGCAAAAAGTGACAGTTCTAAGTTTTACACTTGATGTAATATAGGTGTAACAGCTGATCAGGGGATTTTTCTACCAAGTTTCTTTAGGAGGAAGTGCTAAATTATTAATATAAAATCCACAGAAATTATCTGCTTCAGTTTGTGTCTTTTATAACTAACAAGCAAGCAAACGAACAAACAAAACCTCAGGGAAAGTTCAATATGTCATTTCTCTCTTTATTTTCCCCCTCTCCCATTTTAGGATAAATAACAATATCTAAAAATAATAAAAATCCTACAAAGGTATTTTCATTATCTCAAGCCAAGCTTTTGTTTTGAATGCACATTGAAGAAAATTTATGGGATTTCAGCTTTTTGCTCTGAGTTGGGAAAGTGTTTGAAATCTCAAAACAATCTCATACTTAGCTTTGAACTCAGGGAAGGGATAGGACTGTGTATGTACCTGTGCGTGTGTGTTTGGCAGCAATTAAAATATGAGAACAGTGCTTAGAGCCATATGCTTCCTCAGAAACTGATAAAAGTTGCATGTGTATATAACTGAGGAAGAATTCATCCCATAATGTTAAGACAGCTGAGCAAAGTACAGTTGTTTCTTAAATCGGCTTACTCTTTCTTTCTGTACAAGTCAAGAAAGGCTAGTCCACTTTAACCTGTTTGTATGAATGAAAAAATAGAGAAATTTAGTGAAGAATACATGAAATCTAGTCCTATTACCATTTGTCTTCTGAGCAGCAGACACTTAGAAACCTGAGAAACAGATGAATTATTTTCTCCACATATTTTCTAGCCATATTGTGAAACATAGAAGGCTTCAATGTTTAATATTCATCAGTAAGTGCTGGGGTCATTCCTCATAATCCTATTCACAACATTTTGTTTAAAAATGTTAGTGACAATGATTTAAATTGCTTATTTTAATGATGTGAAGAAGCCTAGAAAAAAGCAGAGAAGTCTGCTTTAGCTAAACAGCCACTCCCACAAAAGTGATGTATGTATATGATTGTGTGTATATATATATGCAAGTATAGTGTTTATATTTATTATTATGTAAGTCTATATATTATTATATAATGTATATACATTACACTATTTGAACAAACAACAAAACATAGTCTTCAATTTTCCTATATATTACATTGTTTTCACTTTTTCAGGCAGAGAGATTAAATGTCAGGAAAAAGATTGGGTAGTATGTCAATAGGCATCTGGAAATTGTAAGAGTTCAGGCAGTGACTATATTTTCTCCTTGACTGCAAGTCAGGAAACTCATCTGCTTTCTTACAACAGTGAGGTGAGCTCAGGTTATTGTGAAGGTTTTTAAAGGACGCCTCACTGTCATCTGCTTGTTTATTGGGAAGGTCTGAGCTTCCTGACACTGAAAGATCTTATGCCATATTGATCATGAATGTGTGTATCCCCATATGCTAAGGTAAGGGTATCAACAGAGATTGTCAATTTTCTGGTGTTATGAATCACATTTTAACATATATTTTGGCACTGATAATTTCTCCATGGTTTTAAATAGTGTTTATAATTAGATCTCTGTCTTTTACTGTCATCTTGGAATTTAGTTCTGCAAAGCCAGCATTGGCCACCTTGTAAACTCCACAGAGTTTGTGTTGCAACTACAAGTTAAATGCATTTTAAACCAAAACTGACTTGAATGTAATGTTACCTGGCTGCCAGTGTTGTCTGATCTTCTCCTTTCTCCAGCTTCATCTCCAGACTGGTGTTGTCACCACTTGTTTGAAGGAATCTATTCTGTGAATATTTGCTGAATTGATAACTGCTTAAAAGGAGGAGAAAATAAAGATGAACAAAATGAAATCACTTGAGACTATTTGGGAAACAGGAAAATTAAAAACTCCATTGATACAACTACCAGAAGGTAGAATCCTAACCACAGTTTGAAGCCCTGGTGTCAAGCTTATTCATACAAAGTAGATCTAGAAAACTAGATCCAGAATTGGTCTCAATTCTGCCTGGATCTTCCAGATAATATTATGATTTTTTTAACAGAAATAAAGGTTTTTAAGTTTGTAAAGGACTCAGAGATTCTGATAACAGGACTGTAAATGCTGCTATTAATGCCTTCTTTATTAGCAATTATTAAAAAAGCAGGAATACAAGCACTGTAAAAAGAGTAAGTTTTGCCTTGTGCCTCAGTTTCTCTTTGTAGCATGTAAATCAGCAGATTTCTATGTCTGAGCTTCACAGAATTCAAATAGCTTGATGTTATTCAAACCCTTTATTACGACGGAATCTGAAACAGTTGTGTGTATAGACAGTTGTTTTGTGCAATAATGTAATAAATGACTCCAAATCTCTCTTGATTAATCTTGAGTCAAATTATCTTCAATCATTTGTTGAAATATTTCTTGCTTAATGAAACCTAGCAGCAATGATTAAAAAAACCCCAACAAACACATTATCAGAAGGGAAAAAGTTTTACAGTGAGACTTGTCTCTGTGCTGTTTTTAGGAATTAGTGTCAAGATCCAATAATCCCTATTTATTCATAAAGCATCACACAAAGGAGGAACATATATGGATACTACGTTTTTCTCAGACAGTTCCATTACAAACAAAATCCTGTTGCTTTCCTCCTGTTACACAGTCCTGTTCACAATCCAGAATCATCCTATATTTCAGGAAGAAACTATAGAAGGCAGAGATACATCTCCTCCTCATTCTTCTGATTTTGTACAGGAATGGATTTCTAAATTTTGTTACTTTTTTTGCCCAGTAAAAGTTCCTCTAGAAGACAATCGCATCTTTTTAAGGTGACTGATCACATACTTTGGTTTAAAGTTTTATTTGCATTCTTTCCATGTCTCCTGCCTTCATACACAGGGCAAATCTTTAACTGACAGACCAGGATTTATTCAGGCTGTCCAGAGCTCCTTTTGGGACTTTGGACCCCAATGCTGTGGCATGACTCTTCCAGGGAACTACAGCCTTGCCTTGCGCAAACTTCCATGCGCTACCAGAATCTTTGATATACTCACCCAGCTCTGAAAGGCCTGAGTAAGTGCTGAAAAGCTCAATTTGCCACTATAACTATTTACAGATACAACCAATTTA